>JAHEWK010000009.1:3000000-3233198 GCA_020740775.1 Ilyonectria destructans | reverse complement strand
AACCCTAACCTAACCCTAACCCTAACCCTAACCCTAACCCTAACCCTAACCCTAACCCTAACCCTAACCCTAACCCTAACCCTAACCCTAACCCTAACCCTAACCCTAACCCTAACCCTAAAATTATAGAGAAATATCTAATAGAATTAAATTCCTTCTATAGTACTCTTTTTTATAATTCTTAAGAAAGAGTAAAATAAAACTACTATAACTAATTAAATAGTTTAACTTATTTAAGAGATTAAATAGTTAAAAATTAATATATTTTAAAGTAATAAATAAGTAATTTAAATATAGAAGTAAATTAACTATTACTTATAGAGGAATATAAATACCTTAATTAGATAAAAATTAAATATATATTCTATATTATTTAATTAATTAATTAATAATAAAGATATCTATATTAATATCTTTATAAATAGCTATAGCTGCTTTTACTGTAATAAGATTAGCTATAATATAAAATTATATTTCAATTTTAAATTTAATAAAAGTTATAGCTATACTAACTATAATATCTATAGTAATTATATTTAAATAGAGAGAATTAAGAAATATCTAGTTTTACTCTATTTAGTATCTATATTCTACTGGGAATTATATATTTAAAAGCTTATAATTCTTTAGATTAAAAGGTTTTTAAGCTTAATAGAGTTTTTCTTCTTAAAGAAAATAAAAAAGTAATAAATATTAAATAATATATATAAAGCTAAGAAAAATAAAAAGCTTCTACTTAATAAATTTATAGATAAAAACCTAAATAACCTATATAAACTTCTACTAATAGTTAGTTTTAATTTCCCTTAAGAGTTCTTACTATATAATAAAGAAATATTATAGAATAAGTCTGCTATTAATATAGTATTAATAGTAAAAAATAGTAAACTATTTAATTAAATAATTATAATTAACTCTTTAGAGGTTACTATTAATAAATAAAAAAAGCAGTATATTAAAGATAATAAGAACTTAAAAGATATAAAGCTAACTTTAAAGGGAAATACTATCTCTATAAATTAAGTTACTATTAAAAAAGTACCTACTTAAATATAAAGCTAGTTTTAAATTCTTTTCTACTTAAAAAATATTAGAAATCAGACTATAGATACTATTACTAAAATTATTAAAAATATTTAAAAAGTAAAGATTAAATATACTATTAAAGATCTTTATATTTTAAACTTTATAGTAGCCTATTAAATTACTATAATTTTTAATAATCTAGCTGAAAAAGTAAAGAATATTAAGTAGGTAGATTCTATTTTATCTTTAGAGAAAAAAAGAAATAAAGCTTATATTAATTTTATTACTCTTAAAGTTTCTAATCTTATTAATAAGTATTTTAATAAGCTAAAGAAAAAGCTTAATAAAAACTATAATATTATAATAGTATTCTTATAGAATAAGTTTATAAAAAACCCTTATTAACTAAACTGTAAAGACTTTCTTATTATAATTAAGAAAACTTAAGAATATATTATAATAAAGAGATTATAATTTTTATCTATTAAAAGGTTTTTAACTAATTAAATAATTAATATAGTTAAAATCTATTAGCTTTTTATTTTTAGTAATAAAGTTATCTACTAAAGTTAAAACTTTTTAAGAATTTAAATATAACTTAATATATTAAATAGACTCTTTTTAGAAGCTTTAATTAATATAGAGTCTAAAGGGAATATTATTTCTAAAGATTTTATTAAGCAGTATAATATAACTTATACCCCTATTATTATAAATATTACTTCCTACTTAAATAATTAAATTTTAATACTTAGTATAGTAAAAGTAAAGCTCTATTTAAGAAATATTATACTACCTTAATAAATATTTATAGCTTCTAAAGGAAAAATCTTAATTAACTTTATTTTAAATATACCTTTTATTTATTCTATTAAGACATTATTTAATTATATAGATAAAAATAGAAATATACTTATAAAATACTAAATAGATAATATATAGATTATTACTTCTATAGCTAGAAGTATTTAATAGAAGATATTAAAATAGAAGCTTAAGTAGTATACTCTATCTATTAATATATTTATAATTTCTAATAATTTTATACTTATAAGTAATAACTTAAATAAAAATTGTTGGAGGTTATAAGGCAGTGGAATAAAGTAATATAATTATAAAAGAAATATCCTAATAAAGGATATAAGGTTAAGGGGTATATAAAGATAAGAGGTAGATAGTATAAGATAGTATAAGATAGTGTATTAATAGTGTATTATATAGTAATAATAATATAAAATAAGTCTGGAATTACCCAGAGGGTCTCAGCCTTTTTATAGATAATTTGCTTAAAATCCAGCTATTATATTAAGACAATATATATACTATTAGAAAGCCTAAAATTCCAGCTTTCTTATGGTACTGCATTTGTCCTTATGGGTACTTTCCTTATTAAGTAATATTGATTCCAAATAGCGTATACTTTAAAATCAACTGATTTAAAAGCACGGATAGATTAATAAGCCGATTCGGGCTGATTAGTCATACAGTGTTAATATTGCTATTAATACTGTATTTTAGTATATAATTATAGGATTTCTTATAGAATTTTTAAGCTATATTTTAAAGCTTAAAGCTTAAAGCTTAATCTTATAAAGAAGTTATAAAGTTATATATTTATAGACTTTAATAAAAATAATAAGAATAACTATATTAGTATCTCTTCTAATAACTCTAATAACTTTAATAATAAGTTTAATATAGCTATTAATTCTTCTTCTATTAAAAATAGATTTTAAGTTAAAGTTAAGAATCTTTTAGAAAGTTTAAAAGTTTTAACTTACTATATTAAGAAAGATAATAATTTAATTAAATCTATTAGCTATAGTATAGTAATTAGTATTATATATATTATTAAGTAAATAAACTAGAAAATATATTAGAGGATAATTAATAAGGTAAGAGAAGAACTTATATTTATAAAGTAAGATTTTAAGCTTAATTAAAAGTTTATTAAGATAAATACTATATATAAAAGAAAAAAAGTTAAAATTCACCCTTAAGATAATATTTCTTCTAATAGTATAACTTCTAAAAGAGATTCCTACTAAAAAGAGAAAAAGTAAAAAAAGATTTAAAAGTTACTCTATAAAGAATTTAATTACTTTAATCTTATTATATTTAAATTCTCTATAATTAAAAAGAAGTTCTATATCTATAATAATTAATAAGAAAAGCTATTAGCTAATATTAAAGATAACCTCTTATTAAAAGAGGCAGATATCTTTATATATATTATATTTAATAGGGAAGCTACTCTTATTTAGGATTTTATAGAATATAAAAGTATTAACTTTATAGTAGCCCCTCTATAGATTATTAAAATTACAGAATATAAAGCTTAATAAGTAGAAAGTATCTCTATTTCTAAAGATTTTAAAAAGAAAGTTATTAAGCTTTTAAAAACCTATATAAAAAGAGGGATTTTAAAGGAATCTTATACTTCTTACTGTAATTTCTAGTTTCTTATTATAAAAAAGAATAATAGGCTTTAATTAATTAATTTAGCTATAAAAATTAACTTTTTTATAATTTAAGATAGTTTTATCTCTATAGATACTAATAAATTCTCTACTAACTTTAGTATATATAAGATTATCTTAGTATTTAACTTTTTTTCTAAGTATAATTAAGTTTCTTTAGATAAGATAAATAGAAACTTAATAATATTTAATACCTCTATTAAACTGTTAAGAATATATATTCTTTCTTAAGAAGCTATAAATTCTATAGCTTAATTTATTAGAGTTATTATATAAATTCTATTTAACTTTATTTTAGATATTTACTGGCTATTTCTAAATAATATTACAGTTAAAAGCTTTTTAACTATATATAATAATAAAGAGATTCTTTTAAATATTAAACAGTTTATTATAAAATATCTAATTAATATTAATAAAGTGCTTATTAATATTAAGCTAGCTAGTTATATTATTTTAGTAATTAAATTTTAATTTTATTAATAAATAGCTAAAGTTATAGGCTATTTCTATAGAATATATAATTAATAACCTACTAATAAATTAATTATTAAAATTAATAAGTAGGATACCTATAATAATATATTTAATATTAAAGCCTTTTTAAATTTAATTAGCTACTATTAAAAATAAATTCTATACTTTACTTAAGTAGTTAAGCTTTTAATTAAATTACTAAAAAAGAATACTAAATAAAAATAAAGCTCTAGCTAAATTACTACTATAATAAAGCTAAAAGCTAAAGTTATTTTAAAGTTTATTCTTATTATATTAAACTATTTAAAAGATATTAGAGAAATTATCTTAATAGTAGATATAAGTAGAATAAAATAAGAATATATCTTAATATAAATTATTAATAAGAGAAAATACTTTATTCACTTTAAATTTAATATTTAAATTAAAGTTAAATCTAATTATAACTTTATAAAGAGGAAATATTTATTATAGGTTAAGCCTAAAGTAAAAATCTAAATATAAGCTTAAGCTAAAAGTATTATAACTTAAAAGTGCTACTAATAAGTAGAGTTTTTACTATAACCTCTTAATAAGGTTTTTTCTCTTTTTTTTTTCTTTTTAGCTTTAAATACTTTTAAATATAAAAACTCTATTATTAGATAAATTTAAAGCTTATCTCTTATAATATTAAGCTATTTTATATACCTTTTAAAGAATTTAAGGTATAATCTATAGTATTTAATTTACTCTTAAAATAAATATCTAAATCCTTATTTATTAGATTAATAAATAAGCTAATAATATTCTAAATATACTAATTAACTATTAGTTAAGCTATTTTATACTCTTTAACTTTACAGTTAAATATATACCTAAAAAGAAGAATAATATTACTAATAGACTTTTATATAAGCTTAGTAGACTATTTAATTAAATAGATATATAGATAGAGGGAAATCTAAAGGAGTTTATTAACCTTTATTTAAATACTATTAAAGTTAATAATAAAGAGATTTTAAATAAGCTTATTCTAAAGAAATAGTACTTAAAAGCCTTTTAAAGACTTACTTACTATTTAATTACTCTTAAAAGGCCTAAAAGCTTATTAAGTTAACAGTTTAAAAACCTTTAGAAAAAGAGTTTAATATACTTTATTAAAAACTAAAAGCTTTAAAGAAGAAATTCAGAATATAGCTAAAACTTCTTATTAGTAGTAAATAACAGTTTAATTTAAAAGATTCTTATTTGTAAAATTTATTAGAAAGAAAACTATAAAAATAAAGAGATTATCTATAATCTTATTAATAAGAGGTATTTCTAGCCTAACTTATAAAGCTAAGTTAAAAAAACTATAAGGTATTATTTAATCTACTAAAAAATATATACTTTAAAGAGTATTAAAGATAGCTATTCTAATTACTTTTTAGTATTCTATAATAAAGATATATTTTAATATATAATACTTACTACTTAATTAAAAGATAAAATTTCTCTTTAAAAAGAGGTATAATTTTATAGAGTAGCTAGAGGCTAATTTTTTAGTAACTCTTAAGATAGCTTTAATAAGAATCTTTATATAATTTATAACTTATTACTTTAGGATATTTATTATTGCTATTTTTAATAATAGTAAGAAGAATTTAAAAGATTTAAAAGAAACTCTTAAAGTAATTAGAATTTATATTATCTTTATTTTACCTTATAACTTAAAGATAAATAGTATTATTAAAAATAGCTATATTTTTATTATAGGAATCTTAAAAAAGACTGAGTTAAAATCTAAAAGTAAATAGATATCTAACTTAAAGAGAGTATTACTAGCTAATTAATTAGCTATTAGAGTATCTTATAGCTACTCTTTCTTTTACTTACTTTATAATTAGAAATTTATTTTTCTACTAGAAGTAGATATTTTAATTTAGTATCTTATTAACTAAAATAAAATCTTTACTATAGAAAGTCTTCTTAAAGCTTAAATTAAAATTCTTTAAAAAAGAAAAAAGAATATAAAAGCAGCTATTATAAAAGCAGCTAAATACTGTAAATTACTAGCTAAAAGAAGAAATCTATTAAATTACTTTTAACTTTAAAAAATATAACTTAAGCTAGAAGATTTAATCTTAAAATTTAATATTAAATAGATCTATAATCTATTAACTAAAGTTAAAATAAAGCTAAAATAGTAAGATTCTTACTGTATCTTATTTTAGTTATTAGTCTTTTATATTTATAAACTTAAAATACTTAATAGAATTATCTTTAATAGATTAATATAAAAGGACTACTTAAAGAAGTTTTTAAAAAATAGATAAAAATAGTAATTTAGCTATTTAAATCTTATTTAAAATAGAGAAAAAAATAAGAAATTATCTAATTAAATAGATTCTAATAATAGACTATTAGATAATTTATAGTATTTAAGCTTAAACTTTAAAAATAAAACTGCTTTCTTAAAAGATACTAAAAAAGTATTAGCTTAAAGTTAATTTTAATATCTTAAAGTTTATTTACTATATATTCTAAAGAATTTCAGAATTTAATTTAAGAATTTAAAAGATTAAGATATAAGTAATAATATTAATATACCAGCTGGAAATTTAATATACTAATAAAAAAGAAAGAAATTATAGTTAATTTATAAAACTTACTATCCACTTAAAAATTTTATAAAAACTTAATAAAAACCCTATAGAAAATAAATAAAAACTTATAAAAGATATAAAAAGTTATATAGAAGGCTTATTTTAAAAGCTTTAATTAGTTTTAAAGTAAAGTTAAAACAGCTAAAAGTTATATAAAATATATATAAATTAACTTTTAAAATTCTATTTTTTTTAATATATTAGTATTTTAAAAGTAAAGCTATAATATTTAGAGTTAAAAATATAGAAATTTACTTTATAGAATATCTAGAAATTAAAAAAAGATACTTTAAAGAAATCTCTATAAAAATACTAACTTTACTATTATAAATAAAAACTAATTATTACTATATTACTAAAGAGAATATAGTATACTTTAAAAAAAGATTTAATTAAATAGTTATAATATTACTATTAAGAAAAAACTACTAATTAAAAGTATAATAGCTTCTATAAACTTATTAAAAACTTAAGTCTCTAGAAGTTACTTAAAGAAATTTACTATTACTTTTAAATAACTCTTATTTTTATTTTAATAAGAGATAGCTATAGTAACTTTAATATTATAATATTTCTTTTACTTATTACTAATAATTAATAGCTAGCTTTAAGTAATTTAAAAATAGATCTAATAGTTAAAAAAATTAAAAAATTAAAAAATAGATTAAAAAGCTATAATTATAACTTTAATACTAAAAAGAAAGAAGTTAAAAAAAATATCTTATAAGTTTTTAAACTGATATTATAGTAATAACTTCTATTTATTGTTGGAGGTTATAAGGCAGTGGAATAAAGTAATATAATTATAAAAGAAATATCCTAATAAAGGATATAAGGTTAAGGGGTATATAAAGATAAGAGGTAGATAGTATAAGATAGTATAAGATAGTGTATTAATAGTGTATTATGTAGTGATGATATAAATTAAGTCTGGAATTACCCAGAGGGTCTCAGCCTTTTTATAAACAATTTGCTTAAAATCCAGCTATTGTATTAAGACAATATATATACTATTGGAAAGCCTAAAATTCCAGCTTTCTTATGGTACTGCATTTGTCCTTATGGGTACTTTCCTTATTGAGTAATATTGATTCCAAATAGCGTATACTTTAAAATCAACTGATTTAAAAGCACGGATAGATTAATAAGCCGATTCGGGCTGATTAGTCATACAGTGTTAATATTGCTATTAATACTGTATTTTAGTATATAATTATAGGATTTCTTATAGAATTTTTAAGCTATATTTTAAAGCTTAAAGCTTAAAGCTTAATCTTATAAAGAAGTTATAAAGTTATATATTTATAGACTTTAACAATAATAATAAAGACTATTCTAAAAAATTAAATTTAAAAAGAGAAAAAGTATACCCTTTTTAGTAAAGACTAAGTAGATTCTTTAAGTAGTATTTAGTCTTAATAAGCTAGACTTACTATTATTAAACTTCAGTATGCCTATTAGTACTATTACAGTATATAGATATTTCTTTTAGTTAATAACTTATAGCCTATTAAAATCTATATAGAGGATTTTTATAGAGAATAATAAGATAGAGTCTTTTATTTAAATATCTTAATAAAAGCTAGAATCTATATTAATTTAGTTATTACTATTTAGAAAGATTAAATTCTTAATATTCAGTTTATTTAAAATAGTAATATTAATAAACTCTTTAATATATATTAAATTAATTAAATTAAATACCTTCTATAAAATTAAGATTTAATCTTAATATTATAAGGTAAAAGGTATAAATAACTCTATATTAATTTAGTTAAACTTAATAATATTAAGTTACTATATACTATAAAGCTTCTTACTACTTAAATTAACTATATCTTTTAAATTATAAAGTAAGATATATACTAAAAGATAACTATACTTCTATTACTTAAGTTAGATAGTTATAAACAGTTTAATTATACTAAAGATATATAGAAATTTAATACTTAAAAGAGTTTTATAAAAGGCTAATCTTACTACTTAAAATTACTTTTTTTATATAACTAAAAGAATATTATTATAGTAAAGCTAGTAGTTAACTTAATTAAAGATAAAAAATATCTAGTAGTCTTAAAAGTAGAAAACTTTAATAAAAGATTACTTATTAAATATAGTATTCTTTTATTTTATAGCTAATAAGAATCTAAAAGTAAGATTTTTATAGTTAATATATTTAGCTAAAGTAGAGAGAAAAAAGGCTAAACTTTTAGCTTAATATATTATATTTTAAATTATATAATTTCTAACCTTAAGGGTATTTATAACTATAGTAATAATATTATTTTATACTATAGATAACTATTTAAAAAAAGGTATAAAATAAAAGTTTAATATTTAATTTTTAAATCTTATAGTATAGTAAAGATTTTATAAGTTACTATAATATTACTTTTAGAAATATATATTAATATAGTTATTAGAGCTATTTTAAAATACCTTATAAAGTTTAATATTTATAAGAGATTCTAATAGTAAAATAGCTTTAGAATTTATAGCTTATTTATAATTACTTATAGTTATTTAATTAGATAATTCTAGTTAAATAGAGTTATTAGAGTTTTAATAATTCTAGCTATTATAACTATATAGCTATATTAATTAGAAGAGAAGAAATTTAGTAAAAGGTATTAATATATATAATTTAAAGCTATAAATAAAAAAACTATTATTAGTATCTTTTAAAACTACCTCTTTAAAATAGTCTATACTATTTTAAATAATAAGAAACTATAAGTTATTCTTAGGATAATTTCTAGTTAGATTAATAGTATAAAATTATAAATTAAATCTATATAACTACTTAAAAGAGTAAGATATAGTAATAAAACTATAATATAAAAATAAATAGAGTATTAACTTATATTAAAAATAAGTTAATTAAATAATATTAAAGAGATTAACTATAATAGCAGTTTTAATAAAGGTAAAAAGTAGCTAAATATAGTTAAGAGTTATAAGATATTATACTATAAGAAAAAAAGATTTTATACTTTTTAAAGTAAAAAAAAGAAGAGTTATAACAGTCTAATAACTATTCTATATAACTGTATAGTATATATATTATATATATATATATTATAAAGAAAGCTTACTTAATTATATATAAGTTTACTTTTTATTCTATTAGTAATTTAAACTCTTAAAATAAAGCCTTTAGATAAATATAAAAACTGTATCTATTTTATATCTATTAGAATCTTCTAGCTAATTAATTTATTTTTCCTTTTTTATTATTACTTTTCTAATTTACTATTACTTTTTTTAAACTTTCTATTTTCTTACTATTTACTACTATAGATAATCTATAATACTTTATTAGAATCTCTTATAAAAACCTTCTTAATATTTAAGATATTACTAGCTATTATCTTACTAAATATAAAATACTAAAAAAATAAACTTTAAATTAATCTTAATATAGTAGAATTCTTAATCTTAAGGCTGAAAAAAAAAGTATCTTTTTTAAATTTATACTATTTCTTTTTTCTTTATTTTATATATCTTTAACTATTTAAACTATTTAATTTAATACTTCTATAGATATAATCTTTTTTTAATATCTAGATTTACTTTTAACTTACTTTTAACTAGCTTAACTACTCTATATATATAGAGCTTATATTTAAGAAAATATCTACTAAAAGTTTAAAGAAAATAGCTTTTAGTTTTTTTAATAATATTAAAATAGATAATAATATCTTTTAAAATAGAATAAAGCACCTTAAAACTAATAGTATTCAGTCTGTATATATTATAACTGAGATTATATATTCTTTAGAGTATTTTCTTTACTAACTCTCTTAATATTCTGAGTATTTAAAAGCCCTTTTAATTGCCTTTATTAGCTGTATTAATTTTATCTGTTATTATAGCTATATTAAATTATATAAGAGTATTATTACTTTAAATAAGAAATATATTCTAACTTCTTTTATAACTTATTACTTTAAGATTAACTTTATAGATAGTAAATACTCTAATTATACCTAAAATACCTACTTCTATTATAAATGTTAAAGTCTATAAATATATAACTTTATAACTTCTTTATAAGATTAAGCTTTAAGCTTTAAGCTTTAAAATATAGCTTAAAAATTCTATAAGAAATCCTATAATTATATACTAAAATACAGTATTAATAGCAATATTAACACTGTATGACTAATCAGCCCGAATCGGCTTATTAATCTATCCGTGCTTTTAAATCAGTTGATTTTAAAGTATACGCTATTTGGAATCAATATTACTCAATAAGGAAAGTACCCATAAGGACAAATGCAGTACCATAAGAAAGCTGGAATTTTAGGCTTTCCAATAGTATATATATTGTCTTAATATAATAGCTGGATTTTAAGCAAATTGTCTATAAAAAGGCTGAGACCCTCTGGGTAATTCCAGACTTATTTTATATTATTATCACTACATAATACACTATTAATACACTATCTTATACTATCTTATACTATCTACCTCTTATCTTTATATACCCCTTAACCTTATATCCTTTATTAGGATATTTCTTTTATAATTATATTACTTTATTCCACTGCCTTATAACCTCCAACAATTATCTTACTATTTAAATAGCTATTATAGCAGCTTTTATCTTTTTATTCTTATTTCTTTAAGTTCTATTATATTTAGAAGTATCTAATTAAGTACTTACTTATTTATTTTATTAAAATCCCTCTACTGATTTTAGCTGTAAGATCTCTTTTTAACTTAAACTTTAGAGTATTTTAAATTCTTACTATTATAGGCTCTATCTGCACTAAGTATATCTCCTACTAATAAAATACTAATAAGTTTTATAGTAATTATATTATAATACCTCTAATTAAAGTAAATTACTACTATTAATAGAATTATATAGTTCTTTAGCTACCAGTATTATTTATAACTCTATTTAATTAATTAATTATATAATATAAGTTTTATAATTATACTGTAATTAATAAAATAATACCTATTTAAAAAGATATATAAATTTCTATTAGTAGCTTAATTAATACTACTTACTTTAAGTTTTAAGCTATAAGAAAAAGCTTATATTCTATAGAAATTAATATTAAAAAGATAGCTATAATAAAGAAGAAGATAAAGTAAATATCTAATATTTCCAGTTATATAGAGAGTCTTATTAAATACTAGAGTTTAATAGATATAATAAAGAATATATCTATAATTAATTTTATATAGCTTAATAAGAAGGTTAAGGTTATAATATTATCTATATCAGATTAAAAAAAAAAAGATAATTAAGCCTTTAAGTAATAGTTAAAGGCTAGTAAAGCTCTCTAAATATCTATTTCTATATATAGTTTATATTAGTTATCTTAACTTAATTCAGCTTTTAATAGTAGTAATTTAAAATAATTTTCTTTATTAATAAGCTTAAAATAATATCTAACTATATTAAGTAATATAATAGAGGTTAATAATTTACCTCTTCTAGATATTACTAATATACTATTAATCTAAAGAGCTTAAAGTCTCTTTATAAAAAGTAATAAAATAGTTTTTTTCTATAGATTATTTAATTAAATATCTTTATCTATAAGTACCTTATAAATAATATATAAAGTAAGAAACTAATTAAATCTTACTTTTATTTTAAATTAAGTAATATAGTACCTTTTAATAAGTAATATTTAGGCTTTATATATACTCTATAATATAGTAATTAAATTTTAATAGAAAGATATTATTTAAAAGATTAATAGAAATTTAAAAAAGAATAAAATTATATAAAGTTAGATAAAAAAGCAATAATAAAAGGAGTGTAATAAGTATTAAGGATAAAGTATAAGAATATTAATAAAAAGTAAAAAGTAATTTAATTTTTAAAGTTTTTTCTTTAGATTTTTAAAATAGAAATTAAAAGAAATTATTTAATTAATTACTTTATTAAATATCTATAAAGAATTCTAATTATTAGTTTTTAAATAGCCTTTTTTATTATTAAAGGTTATAAAACAGTAAAATAAGATAATATTATTATAAAAGAGATATTTTAATAAAGAATATAAAGTTAAAAGGTATATAAAAATAAAAGGTAGATAGTATAAAATAGTATATTAATAGTGTATAATATAGTGATAATAATATATTATAAGTCTGAAATTACTTAGGGAGTTTTAGTCTTTTTATAGATAATTTACTTAAAATCTAATTATTATATTAAAATAATAGGTATACTATTAGAAAGCTCTAAATTCCAGCTTTCTTATAGTATTATATTTATTCTTATAGATACTTTCCTTATTAAGTAATATTAATTTCAAATAGTATATACTTTAAAATTAATTAATTTTAAAGTATAAATAGATTAATAAGCTGATTTAAGCTGATTAGTTATACAGTATAAATATCAGTAATAATACTGTATTTTAATATCTTCTTATAAGAATTTTTATAGGATTTTTAAGCTATATTTTAAAGCTTAAAGCTTAAAGCTTAATTTTATAAAGAAGTTATAAAGTTATATATTTATAGATTTTAATATTTATAAAGGCTAATTTATTATCTATTAAAAGTTAATATAAAATTATAAAATTTAATATTAAGTTAGTCTATTATTATAACAGTCTATAAAGTTTAAATTAAAAATTCTCTCTTTCTCTCTTTTTTTTTTCTTTAATCTTAAAGTTATCTATTTCTTTCTTTTAGTTACAGTTAGAAAAATCTCCTCTTTTTACTATTTCTATATATCTCTTTCTAATTATTCTAAGTAGGATAATTTCTTCAGTCTATATATAAAGTTACAATTAGTATATATAGTTTCTAGATACTTAAGAATAAGTAGGTACTATATAGAGAGATAGTTAAGTTAGAGTTTTTCAGTCTTTTAGGAAATTAAATTATTTAATTAGATTCTTACTGTAATTAAAGCTAAAATTAATAACTTTCTTTAATAAAAAATACTATACTAAATAAAAATTAGTAGCCTAATCTATTAGAGCTATAAATTAAAAAACTTTATATAGAGTCTATTAGTAAGTACTATTATTTTAATATCTTATTTAATTAACAGTTTTTTAACTTATTCTTTTAAAACTTCTTAAAGATCTATTTAATTAAATAGTATTAGCTGGAAAGATTATTATTCTTACTTAATTAGGCTATTTATTTAAATTTTAATTCTAACTTTATTTACTCTTTTTATTATAATACTATTATAGTTATTATAAATCTACTTTTAGATAGATTATATATTTTTAGTATTCTCTATTTCTACTTATTACTTACTATTTTATACTATTTTATACTATTTACCTCTTATCTTTATATACTCTTTATCTTTATATTCTTTATTAGAATATCTTTTTTATAATAATATTACTTTATTTTACTGCTTTATAACCTCTAATAGATTAATAAGCTAATTTAAACTGATTAATTATATAGTGTAAATAATAATATTAATACTGTATTTTAGTATATAATTATAAGATTTTTATTAGAATTTTTAAGCTATATTTTAAAGCTTAAAGCTTAAAGCTTAATTTTATAAAAAAGTTATAAAGTTATATATTTATAGACTTTAACAGAATATATATATAAAGCTATACTTTTTATATATTATAATTCAGTATCTTTTAAGATAAATAAAAGGCTTTATAATAAAGGAAAAATAACAAATTTCACTTATATATAAGATATTTTATTCTTAATATAAGTAAATAGCGTCTAAAAGCCTCTCTATATAGTTTACTATATTGCAATTCTTATATAATACGCAATATCGCTATAATAATTAGCTGACAGAAAATTAACTTTACTTCTATTATCTAAATTAACTTTCCCTCTATTATTTAAATTAACTCTACTCTATATAAAGTAGGGCCCGAAAATTAACTTTACTACAGTTAATATTATTATTATACAGTAAGCTAAGAGATTTTTATATAATTCTTAGTTACCTATAGCTGTTATAGAAATTTTAGTATATAGAGGGGAAGGTAAGGAAATAAGAAAGAAATTACTGAATATTACGTGAAAAGTTATATCACTAGCAATAAGGAGTTTTTAAAATAGCATAACTCTTTATCTATTATATAAACTAATTAGGACTGACCTACCCTAAACTTATAGATATAAGGTAGTGCCCAACCATCACACTACAATACAGAAGGGTATAAGTAAGGTACTATATGAGATGTCTTCTTTAATACTAATTGTCACGTCCCAGGTGATGACCAGGCGGTCACCACCGGCAGTAAAACAGTACCCACAAATTTCAGCCAATCCCCACAGGATCGCAACAATCCAGGGATCGCACGCTCCCACGGACTCTGCGATCCACCTAGTAAGTAGACAACTGAGGGCTGTACCTCTTCCAGGCACAGCTCCTCAGCTATCAATAACAATTGGTTACCTAGCTCACTGTACCAGCTATACATTACCAGACGTGACAGATCACTCTACTGTATTGCCCCGTTCACAGTAACCACACTACGACTTACACCACGACGTCCGGATCCCTACCAGGACCTGAACACCCCACGATCCGCGCCTACCCTATACCTCCCGTACAGGCTAAGCACAGCCGTCACACTAATCAGTGTTATAATACACCATCAATACAGCGCGATAATTTTATTCCATCTTATTGTACATGCCCTGTATTATACCCAGCCTGTCCTCCCAGATACTACCCTAAATAACCAAATCGCCGTTAAACAAAGGATAAGTCAGATTACTCCCATCCACAAAAAACTGGTCCAAGTCGTTATGAAACATACGATGCAGCGTCTCAACCGTTTCGGAGGAAATCTGCTCGTACAGCTCGTCGACGACATACTCCTTACTGTGCCAGTAGTGACGAATAAAGACACCCCTGCAGTTGCCCCTCGGATCCGGGCTGCCATTGGCCTCGTTGCAAGGGATGGGTGTCAGGTGCCCATCAGTGTTGTAGTCGTAGCGGATGTGGTTCCCAAAGGCCGCCTGCTCATGTGCCCATTCCTCCAGCCAGCGACTACAACCCTCGTATTCCTCTTCGGTGGGGCACGCCTCCCACTTCGTAAACATCTCCTGAGTGAGCTCGCTCTGCCGGGCAATGACGAAGCCCGTGTTCCAGTAAAGTTGACCTTGCGAGTCGTAATTCACCTCCTCCTCAATGTCGATAGGGGCCGCCAGGAGAGTGTTGGTTGTGATGTTCCAATGACCCATGAGCCATTCGAGCGGAAGGTCTATGTAGTGGAAAATAGCGTCTGCATCGAGGAAGACGACGATGTCGTGGGTCTTCAGCGCCTCTTTGATGGCGGGGACCTTGACCCATGTACCGTGTCGATCCTCATAGCTTGGAGGACGTACCAGTCGGTAGTCGTAGCCATGCATGAGTGCTGATGCGAGTGTCAGTCTGGGCTGTCAGCGGCGAAGGGAATGGTGGACAAACCGTAAAGCATGTGGTTGAGAATCCCTCCTGTCCGCTTGTTCATTGTCTTCCGGGTCGGCTTGTCTGGGTTGAGCATAGCGCCCTTGCTAGTATCCAACCGAGAATCGACATCGAGGATTAGGACCTTCTTCCCCAGATTCCGCCATAATGGTGCATCGGGCGACAGTTCATATACATTGCCATCCTCGGCCGTAAAACTCGTCAAAGGGTCTTGAGATAAATATTTCCATGCAAAAGGCAATTTTACTGTCTTCTCATCGCCGTGCCGTCCAACCGTCCAGCTGAAGCACGCTAGTCAGAAATAGGCCCAAATCACGTAATTGGCTCCAGGTGTCTCGTGGGAAATGAAGTGCTTACTGCCACTGCTGTGAGGAATAATCGGCAAGGCTGTTACCGTGAAGGACAATGATAGAGACCAAGACACTGCATGTCGCGACGACGAGGACGAGCACCCAATTCCGTCTCCGTACAAGCCAGCGAGGGCATCGCTGTGAGAGGTCTTGTACGATTTCCGAGAAGCGGCCGCGCTGCTTGTAGCTGTAGCTGGGCAGCATTGTGGGAAATTTTGGTGGGGTAGAGCCTGAAAAAAAACCAGTAACGACCGTGGTGGTAGAATGAGAAGAAGAGGAAGAAGAAAGAGAAGTGGCGGCCAGGTGAAGAAGGAAAACACCGTATTAAAGCATAAGTGTCAGACGGAGGGATCCGGTCGGCGAGCCGTACCTGCACCGCCCCGTACACGCACCCCCTGGTTTGATGAGTCAGCAACAGCCCCTATAAATCCCCCCCCTAAATGCCCTAAGAGCCCTATAACAGCTGCCTCTAGCATCTACCTCAATGGACCTCCCACCTCAACAGCTTTACGATTCACTTGAAGATCTTTCATTAGATCTTGCAATTTACGCAGCAATTGGTGGCTATAGATTTATTATTCGACGGTCACGTTCATTTTGGGGTGGCTCTGAGCGACCTTCTATTTTATTTGCTTGCAATCGCTGGCGTCAAGGCTGCCAAATTTCAATCCTAGCCAAAGAAGACTCTTACGAGCTGTGGCATCTCAAACATCGCACTGAAGCCCGATTTTCTCGCCACAACCACGGGCCCCGACAGCTTCAGCAGCCCCAGCAGCCACAAGAGCCCGAGCCGCAGGAGCCCGAGCCGCAGGAGCCCAAGCCGTCAATTGAGCCGCTGGAGAAGAAATTGCCTACCTGTAGCAAATGTCACAAAGAAGAGGTGCAAAATGCTGTATTTTGCGTGGTCAAGATAGCCCGTAAAATAATTACTGTTATAGGGCTCTTAGGGCATTTAGGAGGGGGATTTATAGGAGCTGTTGCTGACTCATCAAACCAGGGGTGCGTGTACGGGGCGGTGCAGGTACGGCTCGCCAGAGAAGGCCCAGTGTTACTGTTGAAAGGACCAGGCATATACCGTAAAAACTCGGTCAACTCGAACACCTTAGTTGGCCCTATTTATCCCCATATTTCCGCTGTTACCCGGGGGGCTGACTTTAGCTTACGTGATCGCAGGCTCCACTGGAAGCTAAAGGCTCCCCCCTCTCCCTTGGAGAGGGGGCGACAAAACTTGTAACCGCGTCGCATTCGTAACTAACTTCTCTAGCTTTAAAAATCTATATAAAATTAGATATTATATATAGATTTCTAGGTTAAATACTATTACATAGCCTTAAAATTTAAATATATAGAGCTTAAGAAATTATTGATTTTAATAAAGTATTTAATATACTATAGAGCTTTAAAGTGTAGAGGTTAATTTTATACTAAGACAGTTTACTTAGGGAAATTTTTACTGAAATTTAAATTTATATAGAGAATATCTAAATATATCTATAACTTTCTATATATTAGAGGTATATAGATAAACTTTTTGAAATAGATATTTTATATATTTAGCTATCTAAATATATTATTTTTAAAATTTTATTATTTTTATATATTTAATAAAAAATAAAATAATCTTTTTATTATACTAAAGAAAAATATAATATAAAATATATAATAAATCTTACTATATACTATATAATATTAATAGTAAAATCTAAATAGAATTAATTATTATTATATTTATTTAATAGATATTATAATAGATTAGTAAATTATATCGCTAATATATATCTTAATTAAATAAATAAATAGTAAATTAATAATATAATATAAAGACTATTTAATATATTTATCTTTATATTCTATCTAATTGTATTAGATTTTACTATGTAAAGGCTATTTAAATAGAATTTCTTTTATTTTATTTTTAAAATTTACTACTATAGAATGAAATCTCCTTAAGGAAATTACTTAGAAAAAGTTTAACCTATATACTTTAAGAATTTATATCTTAATAATCTATTGATAAAAAACTTTAAAATTTTCATATTGTATTTATAAGTACTTAATATATTTTATATTATTTAAGCTTCCTTAGTGGCTATTTTATAGATATATATATAGATTTCTAAACTTAAATAAGTTGGTTACGAATGCAATGCGGTTACGGGTTTTGTCGCCCCCTCTCTAAGGGAGAGGGGGCAGCCTAGCATAGTCAAGCCCCCGGGTAACCGTCAAGGCGAATTACTTGATTAGTTATAATGTGGATTTGACGGGGCTACCCAGCGGTTTAATCGACGAAAGAGGTGATGTGGTTGGCTGATCCTTCTTTTGGGACGAGCTAAGGTGTTCGAGTTGACCGAGTTTTTACGGTATACCACATTCATACTAGCATCAGTGTGGGTACCCATTACTGATATCTATCCATTGTAGTGCTCAAAACGAGCATACACACTGATCTTGGTTCTCTCACTGATCCGACTCCGCTGGAATAGGAAAGGGCCAGGCCTGGCAAATCAAAGGCGACGCCGAGTATATGCGCCACCGACACTCTCCAAATAACGATATCTTGGACTCTGCGTCCTTTGCTTGGCACCAGGTTCTGAATGCAAACCCCAGCGATTCCCAGTTTGCCAGGGTCGACTAAATAGCCCGGGCAGAGCCGGCACTAAGTGCTGCACATCGGGCTGCAGAGAGAATTGTCAGGGCTGGGTGATTAGGGTGTTATGATGCCTGGCCGATGAGGGAAGAGTGGAGGAGAGCGCGGTCACTATGTTGTAAGGCTATATAGACCCTATTAATTGAGATGGAACTGGAATACCAGAGGGAAGTTTGTGGGGCTGGCCTTTTAATTTACTTGCCTTTTATTGGCTTCTATCTGCTCCTACTACTAATCTACTTTTTCCTTTAACTGATAAGCAATTAAGTTGCTGGTGGCATACTGATACAGTTGGCGAACTAGACTCGAATAGGGGTAAGGCAGGGAATAAAGTCAGTATATATATCAGATTGTTTCTGGTAAGGTTGTTTACAGGCCAATCTCTATAGCTGCCTTCTTAATATCTGCATGCAATCTCTCCTCTATATACTCAAGTTTAGCTTTAGCGATCTTATAGCTGACAGTGCCATACCCTTGGCCACACCAGTCTTCATAGAAGTCAATCTATCTATCAATTATAAGGTCTAGCTGCAGCTCCCGCTATTCGTCGTATACATCAAGGCCCAGAATAAAGTCTTCGTCCAGCAGCCACTATTCGATCAGAGCCACATGTATCCCGTCTTGAACTTATGGGAAGAACCCGAAAGTAAGGTCTTCTGTTGTTGCATTCAGGTACGAAACGCTTCCAAAGTGAGGGTCTCCGTCGCGATCCACCCACGGCATTATGACGAGGTCTTCGAATAGCTGATTAGCAATCCAGTCCACAGGTGCTCTTGCGCTAAAGCATTTTGCGAAAAGCTCTAGCGCGACTCCAACTTCCCAGCGGTCGTAGTAATGTCGAATATATTCGTCGGCTATTGCTTTGTGTAGTAAGGAAAGAGGCGGGAGCCTGCTTTTGTTGCATCTATACCAGGCGCGTTCGTAACCGATATACCTGAACTGGTCTATCTTGAGCCCACGATATATGAGTGTTTCGACTGAGATGGAGTGCACTATATATTCTTATGGAATAGCCCACTTGAAAAGGTACTTATACGTGAACTTCGAGGGCTCTAGATGCTGGTATTCCTCTGCTAATTTTCGCGCGGAGTGGACTTTTGTCGTTTGTATCCGGCCGTAGGGAATCCTGATGAAAATAATCCAGATCTAATCTGGATGCTCGCTATCTTTGTAGTATTTGTTAAAGGTGCGCTTTAAGCTGTCTATAATTTAATTGCTGGCTGACACCAAAGAAGTTGGGTATCTCCTGTTGCCTAATTTCCTATATTTTGCAAACTCAGACAGAAGCCTCTCGAGCGTATAGAGAGGCCCGACTGAGCCCTTGCCAGAAGAAAGCTTGCCAGTACTGCCGTCAGAATAGAATTAAGTGAGGGTGATATCTCCTTTTATATTGCTTGTACAGGTTTTTTAATATTGCAGGACGAAGTGGAAGAAGATAAAGGGTAGGGAACCTTCGATAAGTATCTCCCTCGCGCTAACTATACTGCAGCTAAATGTGTCTGGAAAGATGAGTGCCTGGAGCACTGCAGCGCCGTCACCTAAAGTATGGCTCGGGCTGGTGCTTACGGGCTGGTATAATGCGGGGTTCTCCGCAGTGTAACCCAAAAAGTCGGGGTTAAGTTGTCGGGCCTGTAAAAGCCGGTCAGGTAGCTTGGAACTGCGGCTGGGGTTGAGGATGTAGGGCTTGGGCGGGGGGAAGTATAAGAGATATATCTGTATAAGATGCGTACTGTCGATTAGGGTATATCTGCCCGTACTATGCGATAGAGTTCTATCTCTGGAACATAGGGTACCTGGTGGTTAATTGCTTTTGCAGATATGTGGAGAAAAGCGGATTAATGTGTAAGTGTCGATAGCTGATGGGGTGAGAGTGGGTGCGGTCTGTGTGTCTGTCTGGTGTTGGTGGTTGAGCTATCCGGCCCCGTATTTATGTGCTGTGCATCTAAAAAAGCACTCTGAGTGCTTTTAGATCTAGTAGAATCTGTCAGTATATTTGGATAACTGGGCGTATAACTGTTATAGTAATATCCTTCTAGCTACCACAGTATATGCGATTTTGCCCAATAAGTGTATACGGTAGAGAGATTGAAAGAGCCTTGCTTTTCTAAATTTATAAAGGGAACTGTGTCGGTCAGCCGTTTAGTATGCTGAAGTGGAGCCCCTATAGTGGGTCTGCTACAACTAATTATATCTTAGCTACTTGTAATATAAGACTCTATCTGCCGAGGAATAGAAGAGATGTAAATGCAAATAGGTACGAGCTTACCGTCAGAAAGCTTGTATAATAAACTAGATGCAATATTGTTAAGAATGCCTAACGAACCAACTCATTTAGCTGGCTGAGAATAGAAATCTAGCTATTAGAGGTTCGCTACAGGCTGTTACAGTTACTAAAGTACCCCTCTCCAACTAAGAATATAAAGAATAATTAAGATGTTACAGCCTAAGGCTGCATAATGGATATTTACGGCCTGCTGTCAACGGGGCAATAAGAGCTGTCTCGGAAGCCACTATGGCTACTAATAGAATGCTATTGTCGGGACGAGCGCGATGTATTGTAAACCCTGGATGTATTGAGAGGTCCTTATTGCGGATCTCTCAGCCAGAAGAGTTACGATAAACTATCATCGTGGTAGCAGACAGCTCGGACTCAAGCCCCTCCAGTGAAAGACATCAAGAGCTCTTGCCTTCTGAGCCTAGCATTTCTTATCTGTTCTTGCTGAGCCCATAAGCATGGGGTCAAGAAAAGTCTCCTCAATTCAGTGGAGCAAACAAAAAATCAAAAAAGTCTCCCAATCATGGAGGAACAATCGACCAGAGCAAAATTGACTAAAGCTAGTCTCCAGCTCAACCTTACGCCAATGCGGCTTCAGATTGACCTGCGGGGTGGTGTTGAAAGGACCAGGCATATATACCACATTCATACTAGCATCAGAGTGGGTATCCATTACTTTTACAGATTGTGTCTCAACAGATATGTCCTCATTTTACTACACGTACGTGGGAAATGCGGCGCACTTCTTGCGTTTATTCTTGAGTAGTAGGATTTTTGCCACACTTAACATCTAGCAATAATCCAAGTCTTGCCAAGTAACCCAGAATTCCTCATCCCCATGGGGACCAGTCTCAAAGTCCCATTCTAGTCCAATGCCCTCATCACTTAATGCTCCCCTCACTCGCCACCTCATGACAGCCCTTAAGCTTCTTCTTTTGTCTGCCCCCCAACTGGCCTTCTTTTCTCGTTAACACTTTTGCCTCCTCCCGGTTTCGTTTCTCCCCAATCAATACAACCTTCCTTTCCCGTTCTTCTCCATCGACTTTAGTCACGGTGGGAATTTTCCGTCCCCCATCATGGACCATCTGCACATGTAATAACCAGGCATCCACCCCGTCAATGGGCACCTCCTTGTTCCCTTGCCTTTGGCATTCAGGACAAGGGAACGGCTGCTTGAACTGCCTTTCGCGGACGTGCTTCAAAGTCAAGTGAGAGTTGACGCCGCGGGCCGTGAAACATCCTATGCAAATGTAACAATACATCGATTTCTCGTTTAGTGGAGATGTGGCGGCAGTGCGCTGAACGATACGCTGGAGACCGCCCAAAAATCCGACCCAATGGACACGAGGCAAGCTAGCATCTCTGACGCCTCTTCTGAATCGGCGATATAGATCTCCGGATGGCCAGACTAACTACTGTTTGAGCTTCCTAGGATAATGGTACAGGACCTGACCTTCTTCCACTTCGTGGTTGGGACCAAATGAAAGAAAAGCGCACTTGAGTATTTACAAGAAAAGTTTCTGACCGAAAGTGTAGGCCACGTCGTGCGTGCTCAGGGGCCTCGCTATCACCATCAATCTCCTAGGGGTGAACATTGTAGCGAGACAGGATGGGGGCCTGAGTTCTTCCCAAACGGTGAAGACCATGGGACTCCAACTGAAATGAACAGTCCCACACGCTATCAAGCTTTTGATCCGGCGCCCCAATCCGAGCCCCTTTGAGGGCCTGACCATGGCACCATTCCAACTCCGAAGCCTCGGGGAAGGCGCAATGCGAGGAAGTCAACTCAACCCGCTAGAGAGTCTCGAAGGTCAGAAAGGATCCAAAGAAACAGTCAGAGAGGTCGAGAAGGCATAGTAACAACTCAAGAACTAGGTCGGGGCTGCCAATTACACCAGGGATAGAGAGGGAGCTCCAGCTCTTCCAAGAACAACTGGGACTTCTAGAGGAGCAGAATAGGAGACAGTTAGAGGCGAACCAGGAAAAAATATCTTAAGAATAACTAGATGTCTGAACTAGATGAAGATGTTTTTGTTTACAGCAAGAGATTCTCACATATCATTAACTCCTTCTCGGAACCCTTTTAATATTATGGCATCGACTCAGTCCAGGCGTCTTTGGAAGTTCCAGTACTATCAAAAACATTGGGATGCAAATACCCAAATGACATACCCAGCAAAAGAACAACAGTTAAAACCCTTGCAACCCACTCTCTGACTTTTTGAATTCGTAAAAGTTTATAGATAAGAGAAGAAAAAAGCAAAGGCGTTTTAAGGATAGTGCAGATCAGTAGATACAGATATCCCAGTACTAAACCAATCAAAATACCATAGATGTCTATTAGACTCATAAGGTAAAATAACCAGCCTACCGGTATAATGAAAAGCATAACTATCGCGCACACGAAGGTACTCTGAAGGACAAGATCAGAATCTAGGTTGACCGGTTCAATCCAATCCAGGTACATAGAGCGGTTGGCTTTATTCGCCACTCTCCACATGTAACGGATGGGGTCAAACATGTGAATCAATTGGCGAAAAATATTGCTGATTGAGATGTGCGTGAAAGTCGATATGCCAAGAAGGGCGAGGGCCGCAAGTTGCAAACTTGATACAACATATCCGACGAACCTCTTCTTCGAAGTCGGTTCCCTCAGTATCCCGGAAGACAAGGGCCCGGAGTTGTGCTGCCTAGGACGCTGGGGACTAAATCCGTAGGCAAAAAATATCGCCAACTCTAAGCCAATCCACGCCACAAAGAAAGCCGTCCCAAAAGCAAAGGACAGCGGAACCCCATGATATCCATAAAACTTGACATATTGCAATACGACGAGAGCATTAAGAATAGTCCGTGGCCGGACATCAAGCATCCAGGGCACTGCCCAATACAAGAGCTTCCGAACCTCAGGTGACCTCCAGTTTTGGTCGTCAATATTGGAGAAGAGAATATCCTCGATCAGAGCCCTGGATGTCTCCCTGACTTCGCGGAGGTGGCGCCAATTTTCACACCTTGAGTGGATTAGTTTGAGGAGGTGAATGGTGTCGAGCAACGCGGAAAACGGGAGGAGTCGGGCGTAGCGGCGCCATTCTGGCGGAAGGCCACAGCCTGTGCCTAACGGGTGGAAGCTAGACAGGACGGCGAGCGCGATGAGAATCCAGAAGATATCTTTGCCCTTCACTGGCTCTGGCCCGGAAGTCTCGCTGGCCGTGGACGGGGAGGTGGCCGAGTCCATATGAATGAGTGGGGACTAGTGGCAGAAGTGGACTTTGGAAGCGGAAAGGACGGATCCTCAAGCATGGGGTAGGCTCTCTTCAGAACGATATGAGGAATTAGGGTGTGTCTGGAAATATTATGGATAAAAGTCGATGGAGGAAAGATTTTGTTGACGTTTTGCTTTAGTTTCTGCAGACTGATGTTTTCAAACTCAGATGTCGGTTTTAATATCTCTCAGGGGGTGGCGTTCCGCTTGAAGCGCGATGGCGTCTTTAGGCAGGCCATCGCGGCAGCAGATTTGGTCGCCTACCCGCCCTGCCTTCCACTACCCTTCTTACAAATACGAACCGAATCAGTAAGCAAAAAACTCTAATGAGAAATTGCCCAATTCTTGGCCCCTATAACTCACTTAAAAGCCGCGCTTAGGTATTGGGATGAAACGACTATCCGGCATATGCCCATCCAGCCAGCTGTGCATACTTGCGATGAACTGAAGGAAGTCGCCAGTAGGGAGTTAGAGCCTCAGGTTGGGATAATGACTGCGCGTGTGACCTATAAAAAAGCAAGGAGCATCAGACATTGCTGCCAATTGGCTGGGCCGAGACGGATGAGCGTGGAGAGGAAGTATGACGGAGAATACTGTCAAATCCATATCGACTTGAATAAATCCGAAGCCGGCATTAAGATTTTCTCTAAGAGTGGAAGAGATTCAACCAGCAACCGCAT
The DNA here is from genome assembly GCA_020740775.1 of Ilyonectria destructans. Taxonomy (NCBI): domain Eukaryota; kingdom Fungi; phylum Ascomycota; class Sordariomycetes; order Hypocreales; family Nectriaceae; genus Ilyonectria; species Ilyonectria destructans. Next base: position 3,207,980 of record JAHEWK010000009.1, on the reverse strand, counting down.
AGGAATTCATCGGGCACTGCGGGATAGCCTTAAGCTTGATATAGCAGGCTGTAAGATTAAGAAGCGGTATATCCTGGAGGGCGAGCTGCTAGTATGGAATGACGACAACGGGAGAATCAAACCTTTCGACAAAATCTGTAGATATATAAAACAATTGGGATTAGAGCTATTTGAGATTCGCCTGTTAAATCGAGCGAGTATCTCATGATTATATTCTACGATATTCTATTATTGGACGACATTATCTGCAGCTCAGAGACTCATAATAAATAGCGATAACTGGTTCAATCTCCAGTCCGCTATATTCCAGGCCGGGCTGATATTAGGTCTTGCGAAGTAATTAAATTCTTATCTTTTAACGCAGCGGAACGGCTTAGTGAGGTATTCGCTCGAGCCATTACATAACGGTGGGAAGGATTTATACTTAAAGGTTGCGACAACTCCTACTTCTTATATAACAGAAGCAGGCCATTTATTAAGCTTAAGAGAGATTACATTCCAGGCCTTAGTGATACTGCAGACTTCGCCATTATTAGGGGATGCCGCAATGCGGAAGATAAGAATAAGCTTAAGATTAGTAGCCTATAGTGGATATTATTCTATATTGGGTGTATTGAGAATAAGGATGAGGTCTGCCGCTTTAACGCTAAGCCGAGATTTTACATAATTGATATAGTTAATAGATATAGCATCTCAAAAGAAATCATCACATACCTTAACTGCCATAGATATTTCACACAAGCACTATTCGCCAAATCTATACCCGAATTCGATATCTTATACAAGCCCGCATAGAAGCTGCAGCCAGTAGAGCTATTCAAATATCCATTTACAGTAGAAGTAGTCGGTGCTGGCTTCAACAAGCCCGCAAATATTGGGTACTTTACTCTGCAATTTCCACGAGTGTTGAAAGTTCATAAGGATCGCTCGTTTAGGAATACAATCAGCTTTAAGGAGCTGCAGGAGATAGCCCAAAGATGCCTAGAGATACTGGATAACAGGGAATAGGAAGAGAAAAGTTGGCTTAGGAGACTGCGAGGCCACAAACACCTAGTTGACAGATCGAGGACTAGCTCTCCCAGCGACGACGCAGTTTCTCTCGCAAATATTTGTGCAGGCAGGCAAAGCAACCGGCAACAGGAGAAGTTGGGGACAGTTGCTGTCCTCCACCAACGTCAGACAAAAGGGACATGTCAGCGTTCTCGGCTCCATTATTTATCCACCTGACGAACCTCTCCTCTTTCTGCCGCTTGCCGCCGCCGCCGTCGTCGTCGTACTCTTCCTCCTCCTCCTCCTCCTCCTCCTCCAACTCCCTTTCCACTTCCTCGCTGTAGATGAGACGAATAGATAGTGATAGCAGAGTAGCGTTACTAGCCTCTACCGGCAAGAATAGGCTGTCCTCTATAGTATTAGGGTGCTCCCCTCCCTCCTCTCCCTTCTGTCCTTATATCCCTTAATTATTATTATCCCTATTATTAGACTGGTTGCTATTATCTTCTCTCTTATTATAATATATTAGTATTATAAGAGTTTCCTGCTTAAGATTTACTATCTTTTTATTAATGTTAATTTTAATATTTGCGCTATAATTATATATATAGAAGGCAGATTAATAGTCCAGCTAGAAACTATTGCTAGTATTAGAAAGCTTTTTAATAAGTTTATTCCAGCCTTCTATAAAGTAAGTCTGAAATATAATCTATTTATTAAATGCAATTATTTATATATCTATTCCTCTAAGGGCTTATTTTAACTTAATCCCTTTATTAAGAAGCTCTCTATAGAAAAAAATATCTTTAATATATAAAGTAAGTACCAGAGTATAACTATATATTAGAGCAGTTCTTATTTATATTATATCAGGCTATTAATAAGAATTACCATTCAGCCTATTATTAGAAACCCTCTAAATTAGGTATATTATAATAAACTAAACCTCTTAAGTAGTATTAGTAGCAATATAGAAGGTATAGCTACTTAAGTTGAAATAAATCCCCTATATATACTTTATACTATATTGTATTTTATTAGTGGGAGATATACTTAGTGCAGATAGAGCCTGCAATAGTAAGAGTCTAAGATACTTTAAAGTTTAAGTTAGAAGAAGGTCTTACAGCTAAGACCAGTAAAGGGATTTTAGTAAAATAAATAAGTAAGTATTTAATTAGATACTTCTAAATATAATAGGACTTAAAGAAATAAGAATAAAGAGATAAAAGCTACTATAATAGCTATTTAAATAGTAAGATAATAATAAAGATTATTCTAAAAAATTAAATTTAAGAAGGGAAAAAGTATATCCTCCTTAGTAAAGGCTAAATAGATTCTTTAAGTAGTATTTAGTCTTAGAAAGCTAAACTTACTATTATTAAACTTTAGTATATCTATTAATACTATTATAAATTTCCTTTATAACTCTATATTTATCCTTAAGTACTTTAGAGTTATATAATAGACTTACTGAAATAAAATAAATAAGAACTATCAGTTATATATTTATAACTGATAAATAAATAATTAAATCCCCTAGTATAGTTAGTTTCTCTCTAATAGTAAGTAACCTCTAAATTTCCCAGTTTTATCTCTCTATCTCTAAACCTCCTTTAATAACCTTCTTAGCTATTTCTATCTCTTCTATTATAAAGTCCTTTTTTTAAAAAAGAAAAAACTACTACTAATTCTTTATTACCCTTATATTAAGCTAGCTTTAGCAGTTTTAGTTATAAGCAGCTAGTTATTTAGTATATATAAGCTGAGTTAGTAGAGGTATAAATTGAAAGAGCCTATAGGCAGCTATAATAATAATAGGCTACTATAATAAGCTAATTAAGCTATTCAGTATATTAGTTGCCTAAGTATCAGTCTCCTTAAGGTATCTAGTTATTAAGCTTAGGACTATCAGTAAGATTAAATATTTAGAAGTAAATCTAACTATTTATTCCCCTTTAGGCCTATAGCAGATAGTACTAAAGGCTCTTAATTTAGCTCCTTCTTTTTTAGCTATAAGCCTTCTCTTTAGTGCTTTTATAATAGCTAGAGTGGGATTTAGAATAAGTTAGGCTATTCTTATTAGTATAACCTTCTCTTCTTTATCTATATCTATTTCCTCAGTATTTTATAGCTACTGCTAGAACTTACTATTATTCTTACTGGCTGCTTTATTCTTTATAATAGTCTTTAGTAGCTATATAATTAAGTTAATTAACTATACTATCTTACTGAAGGATAAGTTATCTAATAATATTAAATTTAAGGATAGAGTAAGTAACTCTATTAATATAGTAGTTAGTAGAATACTATAGAAAAAGTCTATAAGAAATCTACTTTTTTATAGCTATTCTTCTATTATATTACCTAATAGCCTACTTAAACTTAATAAGCTACTTTAAGAATCAGTCTATATAGTTATAGCTATTAATTCAGTTAATATTATCTTTTTATAGTTATTATCTATAGCCTAAAGTAGCTTTTTTAAGAATAGAGGCTCTATAGTAATTATCCCTTTAGCTGGTATTTTATTAAGAATTAGTAATTCTTATATAGAAGTAAATATCTTATCTGCTAATAGAGTTTTCTACTTAAGAGTATCTTTATTAAAAATAAGTAATTTCTACTTTAAAGTAGATATCTTTTTAGGTATAGTCTCTTTTAATAGAATAGAAACTAAAATAAAAAGTAATTTAAAGTTAAAGGTAAAAATAAGAAGTTCTATAGAATTAATAATAAAGTCTATTAGAAAAGTATATTTAGCTTTAATATCTAATTTTCTATATTTAAAGCTAGATATATTTACTATCTTATTACAGTTAGTATATAATTAGATTAACTAATTACTAAGGGGTATAAATATAGTAACTAATTATATTATATCTTATAGAGTTAATTAATAGATTTTAATAGAGAAAGATATAATAGCTAGTATTTAGTATTTAGTATAAAAAAGAGAGTTATTATACTCTATCTATTAAAGGGGTATAAAACTACTATATTAAGTATATATTTAGTAGGTTAATAAAGATATTATATTTTATATTTATATATAGATAGTATTAAGTAATTCTTTAATTTTTATAGTATCTATAGAGAAGTTATAGATATAATTCTTAATACTGACTTTATTTAGAATTATTACTTTAAAAAGGCTAATTACTTTCTTTATTAACTATACCTTATAGTCTTTAGTATTTACTAGCTTAAGTAGGTATAAAATCCAGTTATATTATCTTAAGGTATTTTTATTCTTAATAGATTTAATTATTTTATTAATTCTTATTTAGCTTATAGTAAACTATTTAATTAACTGCTTTTAATTTAATTCTACTATACTATATATATTAATTATTAGTAGGAATACTAAAAGGTAGCTATACTTCTAATATTTAGGTTATAAAGTAATAAAAAAGCAGTAAATATTAAAGTTATAAAGTAGCTTATAGTTAGCTAGTATCTCTTAAAAAGCTAAATAGACTGCTTTATAGTATTTATTAGTACTTTTTTTTTAAGTATTATAGTAAAATAGCTAGATTTTACTTCAGTTAAAAATAAAAGCTATCTAATAACCTATATAGTAGATAACTTTAATAACTAACTTCTTATTAAATATAGCAGTATAAAAATCTTTATAGCTAGTATATTCTATTACAGTCTAGCACTTAATATACTTTACTTTAGCTATAAGAAAGATATTTAATTTAATAGAATTATAGGCTGAATTTAGAAAAAAGTTAGTATTATTAATAATAAAACAGTCTTTAGATACTATTATTATATCCCTTATACTATAGGTTACTATAATAAGTAACAGAATAATATTATAGTTACTAACTTACTATTTTATTTATATTCTATAGAGGAACTTCTAGATATTCTAATAATAATTACTTTAAGTCTAACTATTAATATAATTATTCTAAGCTTTTAAAAAGAGATTTTAAAGTATAATAGTTTTCTAAAAGTTATAATAGTTAGTATCTTACTTAAGTAATAGATATATAAAATTAGCTTTATTTTAATATAACTATTTAGTATATAGTTAGAAAAAAGCAGATTAATAATTAAAAGTATTAGCTATATTCTAAAAGTAAAGATATTCAGCTTAATAATAGAATTACTAATCTTCTTATTTTTAGGTAATTTTAAAGGTAAAGTATTTATTCTTATTATTTATAAGGAATTTATATTTCTTAGGGCTAATAGGTTTATTAGCTATCTTATAGAGTAATTACAGTTAATAGATATATCTAAAGAGAGTATAGTATTCTTTTTCTTAGGTAGTTTTTAAGCTAAATAGAACTCTAATATCTATAATTTTTACTGATTAGTATTAAGTCTTTTAAAGTAAGTTAATTAAGTAGTTAGTAATTTAACTTTAATATTAAGTAGTAGAAATAGATAATATAAGGCTTTTAATAGTATTATTCTTTAGAGAGTTAAAGATAGTAAGTAATAAAGGCTTATTTAGTAAGTTTATAAAAAGAAAATATAAAGTACTAGTAATTAGATTATACTGGTATTTAGTTAGAAGGTAATAATTTAATAGTAATAGAAAGCTTATATAAAAGTAATAAAAAGAGGTTTATTAAGTATATAATATTAAGTTTTCTATTAAGCTATTAACTTAAAAGTCTACTTTCTCTTTATTTACTCTAATTTATACCTTAGAACTTTATACCCTAAGGCTTTTAGCAGTATAGTTATAAGTAAATTACTGACTTTAAGATTATAAGCCTAAAAAGAGTATCTTATAGATCCTTAAATTTCCCTTTTTTTTCCTTTTTATATCTTACTTTCTGCTTTTTAGTATCTTTTTTATAATTTTATCCTAAGAGCTTAAGGTACTTACTACTAAGAAATATATCTATCTTTTTAATATTTAAGCTCTAGCTAAATATTAAATTAATTTCTATAAATTTTCTCAGTAGACTTTCTTAAAGTAGGATAACTATATTAATATCTTTATTACTTTTAAGTTTTAGATAACTAATAGATATTCTCTAGTAAGTAAACTTCTTTCTACTAGTAGCTTAATCTAATTAAATACCTTTTTACAGTTTAAGTAATATCTTAAAGTTTAAGTTTACTCTTATAAGACTTTAAACTATTTAAGCTTCCTGCTATATATTAAGCTTACCTTTTAAAATATCTTTTTAAAGGATATTTATAAATCTTAAAGAGTATTCTAATTATAGAGTAAATTTATTAATAAGATACTAAAAAAGGGAATTATTCTAGCTGCTTTTTAACCTCTCTATCTACTCTATATTCCTACTAAGTTTAATTACCCCCTTAGGTATATTATTTTTAGCATTCTTAATTATATTATCTATTTTAAGGCTCTTTTAATTACCTTCTATAAAGATAATAACTTAGTTTTCTATTCTTACTGTATTTAATTTTATACTTTAAATATCTTTAGAAACTATAAGTATTTTATATATCCCTTTTATATCTATTAGTTAATTTCTAACTTTATAAGCAGGCAGTATACTAACTATATCTAGAGTAGTAATAATTTATATAAATAGTATTATCTTTTTAAATATCAGCCTAAAGGACCTTATAATAGGCTTTTAAATTATCCCCTTAGTAGGTTTACTATTATAAACTTCTTAGTAGATAGTAACTAAAAGTAAAATTTAATAAATAAGACTAGCTATTCTTATATTTCTAGCTCTCTTAATTTTCTTAAGCTTAAAACTTCTTTATTAAAATAGACTATCTTTAAGGCAGAATAAAAAGCTAAAGCAGATTAATAATATAGCTTTTAGACTCTTAACTTTTAACTGTAATCTCTATTAATATTATCTATACTTTTTTTATTATTTTTATCCTTATTAATATATTTTTAGCTTTTTTCTTTAGGTAGTTAGACTAATTAATTATCTATATCTTTCTTATACCTTTAGTAGTAAATTCTTTATTCTTCTTTTAAGCTTTTAGTATTATTCTTATTATAACTATTTCCAGCTTTAATTTGGGTTTTTATAATTCTCTTTACTACCTCCTCTAATAGTAACTAATATAAAGCTATTTTTTATTGTTATTAGTAATTAATATATAGTATATTAAAATAGATTAAATTTCAGTATCTATAGAATATATACCTTAAAGTATTATTTTAACTTTAAGTTTAAAAAGAGTTCTATATTATTCTCTTTAATATCCTTCTTATTATTAAATTTCTCTCTATCTATTTAATTATTTACTTTTTTTACTTTCTTATTAATATTATTCTCTTTAAAGTACTTATTAGATATATCTATTACTAAAGTCTACTATTCTTAATTATTCTTAATAAACTTCTTTAGCTAGTTACTATATATAGAATTTATAATAGTAATTCTATTTAAAATATTAATAAGATAATTAACTTCTAGCTAACTTCTCTTATAAATATAAAATAGCTTATTCTATTTAGAATATATTTTAGTAATTCTACTTATATTACTCTTTCTTCTAATATTATATCTAAATATAAAATTATCCTTCTCTAAATACTCTTTCCTAAGATTTCTTATATAACTGTTATTAATACAGTCTATAAGTTTCTTATAATACTCTATAATCTGTACTCTTACTATCTCTATATTATCTTATTATCTTTCTAAAATTCTAACTCTTTCTTTAAGCAGTTAATTAGATATTTTTACCTTATTTTAATTAATAATTCTCTATATAGAGATATTAACTTCTAATAGAAGGACTGGTTTCTATCTATATAATAAAAAGAATGCTAATCTGCTATATAAGGTTTAAATTGCAGCTCTATCTACTAATAGGATTTTTAGTAGAGTAATTACTTACTTTATAAATTCTTTAGTAATTCTTTTCTTTAATATAGTAATAATAGCAGTATATTCTACTTTAATAATACTATTAGCCTGAGGATTATAGGTTAATATAGATATTACTTTAATTTTAATATCTTTTAAAACTGCCTTAAAATCCTTTATTATTTCCACTTTATTATTAATAATAGTAATAATAATAACTTTAAATCTATATATAATTATTTAAATAAATAACTTTATTATATCTATATTTAGCTTTATAAGAGAAACTACTTTAATTTATTTAATTAGGTTATATCTTCCCTTTAATAGATACTTTTTACCTTAATTAAGTAGAAGAAATTAAATATTAAAGTATATCTTAGCTATAGAAAATATAGGCAATATTAAGATAGCTATTTCCCTTATCTGCTAGAGTATATAGCTTTAGTATATTAAGTAGCAGTAAATAGCTTTATAGATATCTATTTATATAGTTTTCTATTAGTATTTTTTCTTTAGTAAGACTAAAGTTATATTATATTCTTTATAGCTTCCTTCTATATAGTATAATTAAATTAGATATTTTTAAATAGGTCTTTTATCTATAATAAGTAAGAGGTTATTATCTTAATTATTTAATCTTCTTTATATTCTGCCTCTATAGATAAAGTATAGAGTAGTTAACCTTTATAATATTTAAAATTATACCTTTATAATATTTATAGGTTTTTTTAAGCTTAATAGGTATTTACTTAGTATTCTAAAGTTACTATTATAGGCTTTTTTAATCTATATTAAGTTATTCTTAATAGTAACTATATTCAGCTGGATATCTATAAAATCTTTAATATCTCCTTTAGCTTTCTTATCTAAAGTATTTAAGAATCTAACTTTCTTTCTTAATAGTCTATTAGCTATAGTATTTCTAACGCCTAAAATATACTTAATAATAAAGTTAAATAATATAAAGTAGTTAATTTAGCAGATAACTATAATAGTAGGGATATTATTTATTTATCTATTTAGTTAATAGATTAATATCTATAAGTTAGTCTCTAAAATAAAAACTATTTTATAAATATAGTTTCTTAATCTGTAGAATATATATAGTATCTCTTTATATTTCCTCTTTATAGTATTATAGTTATAATCTGCCTGACTCTATAAACTGAATTTAAAGTATACTGAATGTTTTTTCCCTTTTAAAATCTATATTAAAATATACCTCTAATTATTTAGATTAATATCTACTATTATAATTACCTCTTTAGCTCTTTTAGAGTAGTTTAGTATAATTAGAATTAAAGAGACTACTATAAAAGCCTTAAGAGTATTTATAGCCTTTTATTAATTTAAACTTTAGGTAAATTCTATTTTTTTTCTAAGTAAAAAGAATAGCAGCTTAGCTATTTAAGTAAAATACTTAATTTAGTATTAATAGTAGCTAATAATACCTAAAAAGAATTTAATCTCTTTAATATTAAAGTAATTTTTCTACTTATTAATTTTAATAACTTTAGCTTCTTTAGGACTTTTTCTATTTATACTATAAATATATCCTACTACTACTATTATTTTTTAGTACTACTTTAACTTTTCTCTAAAAATAGTATATCTAAAGAGTTTAATATTAATAAGAGTTTTATTTAAATTAATTAAATATATTAGAATATACTTCTATATACTTAATATAGCTTCTTTCTTATTAAAAGTTTCTATAGATTTCTTAATAGTAATATTATTAAGAAAAACTTAATATATATTTAGAATTAAGTTATAGAGAATTTAAGTAATAATCTAAGAAAATTAAATTATAAAGTTAGTTTCTTCTTAAGGCAGTATATATATTCTGAGTAAGTCTAAAGGTATATAGAATATTATTAAATCTCTACTTTTTAAGTTTAAAAAGATTTAATTATATTTTAAAAAGAAGTTTAATAAGCTTAGTATTTTATATATAGCTATATCTGCTGAAAATTTATTAATACCAGAAGAGCTAAATCTATTATAAATTGTATACTAATTAATTCTAATAGCTAAGTTAATTAAATAGATATCTCTATTTTTCTTAGCTACTAATATATAGAAGTTATAGTAAAAAGTATAGAACTTCTTAAGAATTCTATATTTAATATATATTTTAAGTAGATCTATAACCTTCTTCTTAAGGCTCTTTAGAATAAATATACTTCTAGCTTATTAGGCACTATATTCTATTATTTTAATAACTTAAGAAGGGGTAACTAATAAGTTTAGACTTCTATATTTCTTAAAGGTTTAAGTTAAAGCTATCTTTCTATTATAAAGAATCTAAAGTAGAATATTAATTTCTTTAGGAGTAAGAATACCTTTAACTTAATTAAATATCTATTATAATCTATTTCTATAGAGGTAGAATCCCTTTTTAATAGTTAAGAACTTAGCTATAATATATTCTAAGTACTTACTATTAACTTCTAGAAGACTCTATATCTCTTTTTACTTTTTCTTCTTCTAGAAGGAATCTCTCTTAGGGATATTTCTATTTAAAGGGATATTATCCCTAGGGTGTATCTTTACTTCTTTCTGCTTATATATAGTATTAACCCTAATATCAATATTAGTATAGTTTTTTTTCTTTTTTTAAAAGAGTCTATCTAGCTTATTTCTAGTATTAAATAGAGTTAAAATATATACTCTAATTGCTTCTTTATATATAAGTTATATAATTACTTTCTTAGTCTCTTTATCTAACTATTAAATAGATAAAGAATTATTATCTTCCTTTAAGGCTTATAACTTATTCTAGAGGACCTTAAGGGGTATTAATAATTATATTTTAATAAGAGATTCCTTAGCTATTAACTGGAGAAACCTCCTATTAAATACTGCTAGTAATTAGTATAATTACTTTAATACTGCTAAATTAGTATTTAATATATATCCCTCTGCTATAGGTTATATAATTAAATAAAACTCTAGCTACTTATATAAAAGATATTTCTAGAATAAAAAGAATTAATACTATATCTATAGGCACTATATATATTCTTTAAGGGATATATATATTACCTAAGTAGATAGATATTTCTACTTCTTTTAGTATTTTAATCTTACTATTTAAGTAAAAAGTAGTAAATATCTTTATAGAGATAAATAGTAATTTATACTTTTAAGTAATAGTACTAAATATAATATTGCTTTTTAATTTAGTATTTAGTAGAGCTTCTATATTATAGCTATCTATAATATTTAGTTAGATAACTATTTTTAGCAGCTTCTAGTAATATATAAGTTATTATCTATAGTTATTTCTTATAAGATTTAATAGAATTTAAAGAGATATTAAATTAAGTAAGTTAAACTAAGCTTAATTATAATTAAAATCTTCTTAAGGTAAATTAAAGTTAGTAATAATAGTAATACTATTAAACTTAATTTAATATTCTCTATACTAAAGTAATTTAAAATCCTCAGTAAGGTATATTATAGCTTTTTCCTTATATTAGATTTATACTATATTAATATTATATCTAGCTATTTTAGTTTTATAGAAATAGTTAGCCTCTATAAAATATAGTATCTTAATAAAAATAGAATAAACTTTAAAGCTATTATCTTTAGGCACTTTAAAATAGAATTTCTATTTTATAAACTTTATATTTAAAATACCTTCTATTAATACTGTAAATTTATCTGTAATAATAAAAATATTATCTAAGTTTAATACTATTAAATAATAGATAGAGATAGATATCTTTTTTTTCTATATCTCCTCTTTAATATATTTATATATACTTATTAAAACTTTCTCTCTATTAAATTCTTTATTATAGTATTTCTTAATAGAGAACTCCTTATTTATAATCTATCTATTTCTAGCTAATATATAATTAAGTAGTTTAAGTTAATTACTTACTTTTACTATTAATTTATCTTTTAGATTCTTAATTCTTATTCTTTTTATAATTAGGTTTACTATAATATTATTAGTTTAAATAGCTATAAATATCTTATTCTTTTTTTCTAATTTCTCCCCTTCTTCTATAATAAAGATACTATTTAAATAGAAGACTATACTTATTATTTGGGTATTAATTAGAATTAATACTATAAGTATCTTAAAATCTATTTTTATATATTTAGCTAACTGCTCTACTTCTATTATTAATATATTCTATTTCTTTAGATCTTATATTAACTTATAGATTTTAATAGCTTATCTAAATATAAAGAAGTTTAAAAAGTATTTAATTTACTAAACTAGCAGTCTCTAAATAGTTAAATTATTAGTATACTATATAATTATTCTAAGTAAAATAAAGACTTTCTTCTTTCCAATTTAATCTATCCCTCTATTTATATAGTATTTAATATATTCCTTCTAATAGTTAGTTATATAGTCTTTATATTAGTTAGAGTAGTAATTTATTACTCTATAGTACTAGCAGTATTAGGAATATTAATTATACCTCTATATTATATTTATTTTAAAGTATTACTTATTATATATTTAATTAGATATATTAAAATATATAGTATTTATAGTAATATTCCTTAGGTCAGCCTGAGTCTGCTATCTTATAATCTAATTATAGAGGAATATTAGGCTTTCTTCTTATATCTATATATTTTTTACTATATTAACTATAAGATCTTAGAATATCTATAAGAGTATATCTATCTAACTGTCTAATTTAGCCTTAAGTTAAATAAATACCTTTAGTATAGATATAGTAGGAAGAAAGTTATTATTAAATATAGGTAAACTTAGGGTATTATACTATATAAAGTTAGATAGAATACTTAAAGAGGAGTTACCTTCTATTTAGTATATTAAAATTACTTAAGTATTTAGTAGGCTTTTAAGCTAATTAAATAGCTATTTATAAGGTAAGCTAGCTAGGTTATTAGAGGTTATCTAGCTGTAATTATATAGAGGTATAATAATATTATTCAGTATAATATTATATAATACTTATAATTATAAGAGGGATATTTTCCAGCCTATAAAGTTAATTATCTAATAGAGATAGAGATACTTATTTATCTAGAATAAAATAAGGTTATAATCTCTTATTATTAAAGGGGTAATATTAAGTCTGCTAAGATAAGTAATTAGTATTTCTAATTAGTTTTAATTCTATAATTAAAAGGTAGTCTTTAGGTTTTATACTGCTTTCTACTATAGACTTAAGTATATTATATACTTAACTTATTATAAAATACTTTAGTTAGTATATTACTAAAAGTAGGTAGCTTTTTAGTTATTTAAAACTTTATAGTTATTTATATATAGCTTAAATTCTTAAAGAAATTCTATTATATTTTAGCCAGTAAAGATTTATTTAAATAATATATATAGCTCTTTTATTTAGTTTCTTTCTATTAGGCTAACTATTTTAAAAATAAGCTGCTAGAGATTTAGATTTTAAGCTAAAATAGCTATAATTAGAGTTAGAGTAAATATTAAAGTTAGTAATAAAGTTAACTTAACTAATAGAGATAAAATAATATTTACTTTTATTACCCTTAAAGGGTTTCTAAATATCTAATTAGATATTTTAGGTAATTATTATCTCTTTAGAGGTTATATTAATAAAGAGATTAAAGGTTTAAAGTAAGACTTATTAAATACTATATCTATAAAGACTTTTAGTATACCTTTTTATTTTCTTAAGTAAGAAATTACTATAGTTAGTAATATAACCTTAAAATTTACTATTAATAACTAGATTATTAGAATCCCTACTATTTAAAATATATCTATCTTTAGTATCTTTAAAGATAAGTATTTCTATAGAGGTTTTCTATTTTCTTTTAGTCTCTAACTTTTTTTCCTCTTTTTTTTTCTCTACTTTATTAGCTATACTAATAGTTTCAGTTTTATATATTTAGCAGTAAGACTTCTCTTCTTAGCGGTATTTACTTTTATTCTTACTATATTTATTACTATACTTTCTTATACTAGCTTTATATTTATTATTAGGTATTCTTTCTTTCCTACTGAATATTTATTAAAAATTATTAATTCTATTAAATTAATTCCAGAAAAATATTTCTATTAACTTAAAGGTATCTAATTTAGTAAGCTAATACTATTTAATAGGTTTATAATATCTAAGGCTGGGCGTAAAGTTATATTTAAAATTAAATCTCTTCTTTCTATTAAACTTACTTAAATTTAACTCTTTATCTTTCTTTTTCTAACTTATTAAAAGTAGGCTTTAATAGCAGCTTAAAAGTGCTACTAGTAGTAATTTCTACTAATAGTTTTAATTATACCAGCTTATTGCCCTAGTATAACCTTTAAATTTATTAGTAGGAGATATACTTAATATAGATAGAGCTTATAATAGTAAGAGTTTAAGATACCTTAGAGTTTAAATTAAAAGAAAGTTCTATAGCTAAGATTAATAGAGGGATTTTAGTAAAATAAATAAGTAAGTATTTAATTAGATACTTTTAAATATAATAGGACTTAAAGAAATAAGAATAAAGAGATAAAAGCTGCTATAATAGCTATTTAAATAGTAAGGTAATAATAAAGACTATTCTAAAAAATTAAATTAAAGAAGGGAAAAAGTATATTCTTTTTAGTAAAGGCTGAGTAGATTCTTTAAGTAGTATTTAATCTTAATAAGCTAGACTTACTGTTATTAAACTTCAGTATATCTATTAGTACTATTATAATACTAGCTGTATATTAATTACTTTCTTAAGAAAGAATATCTTAATTTAATTATTCTAATTAGATTCTTTAGATTTAGCTAGTAGTTATTTAAATTTAAATAAAAAGAATATAAATATTTAGTTTTCTTACTGCTTAAAACTTTACAGTAAGGCTGCTATCTTTCTTATACTATTAATTAAGATAATCTATAAATACTATTAATATATAGATATATTCTAGCTTTACCTCTATATAGAAGGTATAAACTAGCTGCTAGAAGTCTATACCTAAATATTTATTAATTAGGTATTATAATTTATAATTATTATTAAAGAAATAAAAATTAAATAATAACTTATTATATATTTACTGCTGCTATACTGGATATTTACTGTATTTTCCTAAGAACTTTAGTAGGTTAAATAGTAGCTTTCTTTAAGTAATTTATTAAAGTAGTTTTTATAATAGTAGTAATATCAGTATAAAGATTATTTCTTTAGTTATTAAAGTAGTTAATAGTATAGATACTATTAGCTTTAATAATACTTAATCTTAATAACTTTATAGCTTATTTATTAGAAATACTACTTACTTCTATAGTAGCTTTAAGCTTATATTAATTACCTTTTAAATTATCTAGATAATAGTAAGCTCTATATATCCCTCTATTATAAATCTCTTATAAGTATTCTATATAGAAGCTTTAAGGCTGTTAGTAGATTTAAGCTTTAGATATATAAAGAGCTAAATAGAAGTTTATTTAATAGGCTATTACTATAGAATTATCTATTTAAAGCTAAAAAAAAAAAAAAAAAAAAAAGAAGAAAAACCTTTTTTCTTACTGCTAAATAGTAATATAGTTACTAGAATAAAATAGATAAAAGTATAAATAAAGTTTAAGCTTTATTATTACTTTATCTATAAGTTATTTTACTTCTTAATTAGCTGGATTTCAGTAAAGTTAGAATTTAAGCTTAAGTTTTAATCTATAATACTATTAAAGGTAAAATTTAAATTTCTAATTAAAAAGAGTAACTTACTATTTTATCTAATTAGGCTATTAAAGAGAGCTTACTACTAATAAGTAGTATTTACTCAGCTTAATTAAAATAATTAAAAGCCTAAAGGGAGGGAGATATATTATAGGCTGAGCTTAAAGTAAAAACTTAAATATAAGCTTAAGCTGAAAGTATTTTAACTTAAAAATACTATTAGTAAGTAGAGTTTTTACTGTAACCTTTTAATAAGATTTTCTTTCTCTTTTTTCTTTTTAACTTTAAATACTTCTAAATATAAAAACTCTATTATTAAATAAATTTAAAGCTTACTTCTTATAGTAAGTAAGAGTAAAAATAGAAAATACTAAAAATATATAATCTATTTAAAAGTAGAATTATAATAACTATAATAGTATTATAATAAAAAGAATAAATAAAGTTAGAATTAAAATCTGAATAAATAGCCTAATTAAGTAAAAATAATAACTTTTTTAGCTAATATTATTTAATTAAATAGATCTCTAATAAATCTTAAAAGAATAAGCTAAAAGACTATTAATTAAATAAGATATTAAAATAATAATAGCTATTAATAAACTTTATATAAAATCTTCTAATTTATAGCTTTAATAGATTAAGCTATTAATCTCTATTTAATATAGTATTTTCTATTAAAAAAAGCTATTAATTTTAGCTTTAATTACAGTAAGAATCTAATTAAATAACTTAATTTCCTAAAAAACTAAAAAAAAAACTCTAACTTAATACTTAAATTTATATAGAAAATTAAATAACCTCTTTAAAGTATTTATTTATAATTTATAGATAGATTTATAATAAAGTTAATAGTAATCTTACTTTGTATTTATTATAAAATAAGTAATAGCTTTAAAAGCTCTCTTTTTATATCTCTTTAGATAGTATTTCTTCTATAAATCTTATAATTCTATATAAATTAAAGTACTTTACTAGCTGTATTCAGCTAAAAGAAATATCTTAATAGAATAAAGTATATAAAGTCTCTTTTTAAGTACTTAGTAATATAGGAATTATATATTACTTAAATAATCTTTATATATAGCAGCTTAAAGTTAGGTATCCAGATATAATCCCAAAAGTATAGCAGACCTCTATTATTCTATAAGTATTCTGAGATACTTATAACCTTCTTCTTTTATAACTGTGTCGGTAAGTTCTTCTCTCTATTTACTACTAGCTTTATAAGTTCCTAGTAAAGCTTATCCTCTCGGCGTACAGCATCCTAAAGTTGCTGCAATTCCTGCTCCTTAAATAGTCTGATATCCTTTTCTAAATTAAACTCCAGGGCGCCCTCAGTATTAGTGGAAACTGTCAAGATATGTACCCTTTTAAGATAGTCGTCCTGAAAGACCCTCATAATGTGCCTTCAGCCGCTCGTCCGAGTAGTTAGCTGGCATATCTTAGTCTCGTCGAGAGAGTGCATCTGGCAGTCCAGCCTTCTTTCCGGGTCTCCATTCAAGTGTGAAATAGAACCTGGATAAGAACTCCAACCATCGTACTTATCTTTCCGTTAATCTTCTCTCCGAATAGAAGTATTTCTGATGCGATTTATATCGCGGAGGTCACATAAAGTGAGGTTGTCATATAGATGTAGAAAGATGGATAACGAGCTAGGACTACAGTTAAGGACGGGAGCATAGGGTCTCCTTTCTCACGTGATGTTATATATAATGCCAGTCTTAAGCACCAGGCCCAAGACTGATTCTTCACGTATTAAAGAGGGAGGTCATTATCTGTAATGCAGTCTCAAAGGATCAGATCCCCTATAGCCCAAGGCTCCTCAATAAATAAGGATGAGGTATAGCTAGAAGTTAAGGCTTAACCAGCTAAGAATAATATGCACTACTGAGGGTGTGGAAAATAAACTCCACCCTCTGGAAATTAGGGCATAAAATCAAGTCTACAAGAGTTCTAAGTATCTATTGTCTATAGGGGACAACAATTTCCGCGCCTCAAGCACCCACTACTGGAGCGGATATCAGTTGATGCTTTTTTTTCAATTACGGAAATATTTGTTTAACTCGGGGCCAGGAACAAACAAGCCATGAATTCTTAATTAACCAGTGATAGTTATAGCAATTAATAACATTAGATTATAATACCTTTTTATTAAGGAAGTTTTAGAAACTTATTCTAAGTGATATATGTCCACCTATCCAGCATAATATGTACATCTGAAAAAGATTGTGATTGTATTCCTTAATTAGAACATCCAAGTATGCTGCTTCGCCTATGCCACAATAATAGAAGAAGCTGCAATACTAGAACGTCTTGAACATGTATAATCTATGGTTCTTCTAGGAATGGACCTTAGAAGCAAATATTGCCCGGAGCCTATCATCCATCCGAAGCGATGGTGATCATACCATGTTGATGGCATGTGCCTATAGACGTCTACCTTTATAGGTAGATGTAGCAGAAAGGTGAGTTGCCAAGAGTATCAAGGGCATCGCCGATGGTAATCTCGGGAGCGTTGACGCCCATGTTTAAGGCATCAGACTTGATGGCATCACGGCTAGGGGGGGTGTTTAGGATGGTGATGGTGCCAGCAATGTCCTTGGCCTTGGCGGGGTGGAGTGCCTGCCAGACCCAGTACATGCGGTCGACCATAGCATGGTGCAGGAAAAAGATGGGGTCGTTGGGAGACGAGAACAGGTCGGAAGAGTCGCCGCCCATGGTAAAGTGACCGGCGGCGTGTACTCCGAGGAACTCGTCACCAAAACGGCCTTGGAACTCGTTCTGGAATAGAGCGATGCTTCCGGAGGCGGCTCCGAGGGTGAGGTTGAACAGGTTGCTGGCAGTGAACCAGGTCTTACCGGGGTAGCGGCTCAAATCACGTACCAGGCAGCGAGGGTTGTAGCCCAGCGCACCAGTAGCACTGACCTCCATGCCGTCCATACCGGGGGAAACAGGTCCGAGGTTGACAGTGAGGCTGATCCACGTTAGCATACGTTTCAAGTTAAAGATCAACCCAATGTGCTTTACCCTTTGAAGGGACCGTCCTTGAGGCAGCCACCGCCGTTGCCAGAGGGAATGTAGATGTTGTTGAGGCCAGACAGGGAACCATTGTGCGCAACGTAGGTTCCATCACCGCTCATGCTAGTAGCACTACCATCAAAGAGCGGCGAGTCCTTGAACTCGACAGACTCGAACCAGTTCCAGTACTACAAAGCGTCAGTGCTAGTACGCAAACGCGTCTGGGCGTGGAAAATACCTACAGGCTGGGTACCCTTGTAGCCACACTCAGTCCTCAGTGCGGTCTCGTAGGCCCAGGTGAAGTACCGGTGCCATGTGAAGAAGTTTCCCTGAGTCGGATGGTTACCATCGAGGCGACATAGTGTGAGGCTGGGGAGATGGGACTTGTCTTACAGTGCCGTGGATGCTCAGGGTCTGGTTGATATGGACGGCAACAAAGTCGTCATATCGAGTGCGAGCACCAGGGGCGAACGCAGGATCGGCCTTGGAAGGCTTCGTCGTCATGCAAGTGACGGCGTTAATATACGCGGTCCTCTCGCTGGGAGACAGGTACTTCCTGCAAAGCGGGGTTCGTTAGCACATGGCATGCTGTGAAGCATCTTGGGGCGGAGAAGCAGCTTACCAGTCCCGACGAATGGACGCGTTGAAGATTGAGCACCCATTGGATCTCTTCGTCGTGGTCGCATTTTCACTCTCCTGGAGAGCCTCAATTGCCTGGTTGTTGAGGTCTACCAGAGTGTCAGTGGCATTCTGGTCAGCGCTAGCCAGAGCGAGGGTTGTGGCCCCAACGAGGCTGAGAATAGCTGTTAGTGAGATATACATGACGGCGAAGTTAGCGGGAATAATACAATGAGAAAACTGAGAGAGGGACACCCTACATGATTGGTTTTATAATATTTGAATGCTACGGAACCGGACGGATAGCCTCGTGGTAAATTACGCTAGCAACTGCACGTGGCAAATATGTTGGCAAGGTTATTCTTTCTTCCCTTTTTTTATTTTATTTTTATGGCGCATTGCTGCCTCTCGCTTATATCATGCGAAAGAAGGGAGATACGCCGGGGGCGCAGCTTTGCGTCGATGGAGTCGTCCAGGGAATACTGCGGCCGCCCTGACCCTGGCCTGCATTAGGTGGTTGAATCTACAAGTATTGCGAGACTCGACATTTTTAGCGGCCCAGTTTTCTCGGTAACAGGCGAATCGGAATGCACCGGCCCCCGGCCGGACAAGGTCCACTAAATCTCGAGAAGATGGACAGGGCCCTGGAGTCGGCCGTACACTAGCGACGCCGGCGGAAATGAAAAAGATCGATTTAAATATGCATCCAATTCTGGTATCGCTTTTCCTCGACTGCATGAGGGAGATCACTGGTGAGACGTTTGGCGTCGTGAGTATTTCCCGAAATGGCCACTAATATCCGCCCACTACGGAAGTCCGGCCACTGTGGAATAGTCCGTCCCCTGTGGAATGGCCCATCCACTGTGGAATAGTCCATCCACTACTGGCCTCCCCCACAACCCGGGCTGAAGAGGCGCGCGAACCCATTAACCGGCGTCCCGAGCTGAATTACTTTGAAGGACATCGTGGGGGGATTTAGTCATTAAAATGGGGATCATTAAAATGGGGACACTCGTCTACAGATCTGCTACATGTATTAGTATAGCCATCGGGGTTTAACAAGAGTCAAGCATGGTTGATTCGATCTAGTGATCGGCAAATACGATTTCATTCGCCGTTACCTTGCACTGCCCTAAAAACTCAAGAGTCGCCCTGCCAAACCAAGTGTCCGCTACTTCATCTCTTTGACTGCGGAAATGCTTGTGGGGCAGCTCGGAACTTCTCCAGGTTTGAGAGATACTAATGTTTTTGTGGGCAACTCGGCTGTAGACGAGGTATCTGCTAACTGGACTGTGTACCGGCTCAAATCCGATTTGTCCCAGGCAGCCCCACAAGCATTTCCGCAGTCAAAGAGATACTTCCTCCGTGGCGAGCCA
The DNA here is from genome assembly GCA_020740775.1 of Ilyonectria destructans. Classification (NCBI taxonomy): domain Eukaryota; kingdom Fungi; phylum Ascomycota; class Sordariomycetes; order Hypocreales; family Nectriaceae; genus Ilyonectria; species Ilyonectria destructans. The sequence continues at coordinate 3,187,549 of JAHEWK010000009.1, read as the reverse complement.
ATGGAGTCGGTTCGATAGTACCACGGTCAGAGACTCGCCTACAGACTTCACACAACCACTTTTTTTGCTTGCTACCCGGGCCATAGCACTAACTTATTAAGGATACTCTTTGCGCCGGAAGGTCATATCATATCAAAGGGCTATTCTGAATTGGAATTCACCGCGGCTTCTAGTTCGTGACACTCATCCCCAAAGCGGCCGATAAGTGATCGGACATTTCATGTCCAAAAGTTCCCGCAAACACCGGATTCTCCGGCGTTCGTCTTGGCAGGAGTGTTTGGTTGCTCTCCCGCCCGAGGCTAGCGTCCACATTCGAACAAGCTTATTGAGCCCGACCTTCTTATCTTTCCGGTGCTTGCGTTAGTTACCCTGTTTGTTATGCTCCAAATTTCCGGGTTGGGCGGCCAAGGAGATCTCGCCTGAGCGAACTAACCCTAAAGTTGGCTCCGCGATTAATAAATGCTGAATGTATACTCTGTACATTGTGCGGAAGCGAGTGAGCAAGGCAGCCTGCGCATTTTTTACTGCACTGGGACAACCGAGGTATTTTCCCCCTGCACCAGGTAGTTCGCAGATGCCAAACCACTGTGGAGGGTGCGGCGGGTATTCCGGGCACCGAGTACTACGTAAAAGACGGATTTACGGCGGAAAAGGGAAGAAAATAGCGCCGCGTCTTCAGGGGGGGTTCAGGTGGCGACCTGCATAAACACCACTTGACCATATGCAGTCAGACGCCAATTATACATATGCTGGACTCCCTGGGTATCTCTGATTCCCATTCTCTGTTCCGTTTTTTTCTCCCGTCGATCGCCGAGGTTGCCCGCGGCCAAATACGGGCAAGATGAGCGAAATCCGGGCGACAGTCGATCCGGCCAGAGCTGCCGAGAACAGCACGGCCCAGATCGCAGGCGTCACCACTGTCTTCCATGTCATCGCACTTGTGATCGTCATTCTCCGGTCGTACACTCGTATTTTCATCATCAGGAATTTTGGCCTCCAAGATGCATTTATGATATTGTCGGTGGTAAGATACTCAACTCCCCCCTGCTAGTCCATACACAGCTTGCCGTCGCCATCTATGTCACTTTTCCCACGTGGAGAAAGTCGACCATCGCCGTTTCCTTTGCTAATTGCCGGCCCTTTAGCTGTGCGCTCTTCTTGGAGGCACCGTGACCATATTTATGCAGATACCATATGGACTTGGCCACCATCAAGATACCATCCCGGATGCCGATTTTATCGTCTTCAACCAGCTCAGCTTCGTCCAGTCGATCGTCCCTCTGATAGGCGGTATCGCCTTCCTCAAAATCGCCGTCGCTCTTGAGCTTACAAAGCTCAAAGGCAATGCTTTGGCGTGGTACAACACCATCCTGTGGTGTCTCATCGGTCCGTGACCAGAATATACCCCGCCCTATCTCCCCGACTTTCTTTAACCCGATAGCAGTGTTTGTGTCTGCGTACACCTTGATGGCATGGTTGACCTTCTTCTTGTTCTGCAGGCCAATGGCCCGGTATTGGGACCCGAATATTGAAGGCACCTGTTATTCTGTGGATTTATTTACCAAGTTTGGTCTGATGAACACAGGTGCGTAATGGTGGGAGACTGGAGATGATTACCAGTGTCGCTAACAGTCAGTTATAGGCTTCAACATCTTCACTGATGTTGCTTTCGCCACTCTCCCCGTCCCAATTGTCTGGACTCTCAAGATGCCCCTCAAAACCCGCCTGTATCTCGTCGGCGTCTTGAGCCTTGGTTATGTGTACGTCGATCACGATCTCGCTGAAGGAATGTCTCTAATCAGTATCCAGTGCGGTTACAATGGGCATTTTAAAGGCCGTGGCTCAGATTGGGTACAATCCTCTCGGCGACATTACCTAGTAAGAACATTTGCGAGCCTTCGATATTCGTTCTTGACTAACGGATTCATTCTTCAGTACCTATGACATCCAATTCTGGGGCCTGTAAGTCTTCTAACCTTCAATCATGTGAGGTAGCTAAACTAACTTGACTGCATAGTCTTCAACTAAATCTTGGTATCTCCGCCGCATGCGGCCCATCCCTGAAGCCCCTCTTCAAGAATATCCTGAAGCTGACTAGCCTCACCCCTCAATATGGCTACAACTCCGGCAGCAACAACCAGCGAAGCGGCCGGGGTACGGGCCTCTATGCTATCGGCGGAACGGCTTCAAGAGGTTACACCAAGCAGAGTAGCAGGACCGATGGTGGAGAGGACTTTGAGCTGCAATCTCAGTACAGAGCCACTGCAGAGGGAAGAAGAGATGCTGCCAGTTCTCCTGGCCCGTATGGCTCAGATAAGGATGGTGACTCCATTGAGAAAAGTGGTAGTCAGGAAACCATACTACAAGGAGACAACAGGAAAAAAGGAATTGTTAGAACCACGGAGGTTACTATTACATATTAGGTAATTAATTACGATTATTTCTCTCTTCTTCGTTACGGCCACTAAGCTCCCGCATCCCCGGAACCATCGATGGCCATATCAATTAAATGCATTGGTGAAAAGTATTTATAACTTTGACGCGCTGCGGATGTATCCATGTTTCGAGAAATCAGTAGCTCTTGTGACGATTAGGTCTACCTTGCACAAAGGTTGTACACACCCCAAATTCCGCCGTCCAACAGCTCCAATGCTCTGCATACCAGATCGATTGAGGGCTTATCTGGCAAAGACTCTACAAAAAAGGCGACTCAACGCTGCCAGGCAAACACCCAACACAAGTATATGACCAACTGATAAAGAGGAAAGTTAGTGTGCGTACCCATCTTAGAACCGCCATCGCAAGACTGAAAGCATGATCTTCCATGAATGTTGTCGCATACAGGGACCCTCGCTAGTCTAGGGAGACTAGCCGAGACTCGACCCTCTCTTCGAATAAGAGCCGGTCTAGGGTATTTCGGAGACTAGCCAAGATTGGGCCCTCGCTCCTCTAGATTGATGTTAAGAAGCGAGCGGAAGGACCGGAACTGTATCATCAAATTGCAGAAATATTTCGCAGGGCCCAAAATGAATCCTTATACTGCATACATGGGCACTTTCGTTCGTTTGTTCGTTCGTTCTGTTTAAAACGTTTATGCATGTTAAATCGTTTAACTGTTCAAGGGCATCCTAAAACTGTTTGAACGGTTAAACGATTTTCCAGCTCTGGCACTCGAAAAATCTTTCAAAATGTCAAGCTCTGGAGACCTTCGCTTAGGTCAAGGGTAAGGATCACGACTATTGTGAATAGCTTCACGGTCAGCGTGAACGCTACACCATACCTAGCGTCAGGTAACAGCCTGCTGCCTATGAGATCGGCAGACTGAACATAGGTATAAGAGACTGACTTTCGTTACTTTTTAGATAGAAGAGATAGTCCTCAATCTATACTGATATTTTATTTAATATCTGTATATATATATCGGTGCTAGGTTGATATAAAACCTATTAATATTGGGTCTCAATCTATAATACTAAGTTTAAAATCTTACCTTTTAACTATTAATATGTTATCTGATATATTGTCTATTATTGGTGCTATAGAAAACTTCCCAGATATCAATAGATTGCTGTTAAATTTCCTCTCAATTATGGATATCACGAAGGACCGTTCAAATACATACGGACGTAAGACTGGAGGTAAAACCATCTATACTTGCACTGTGTGTCGAGATAAACGATACGACTATAAGGCAAATGCTGCCAATTGCGTCAGAAATAACTATCCCGTTGCATCCAGATCCACCAGGTCTGTATCGGGCACCCAGCGCTCAATCTCCGTATATTTTCGCCCTGTAGTAAGCGAGGATGCACTTCGAAATAACTTCAACCCGCAAGCATATCAGGCAGTATTGATCAGCATACTCATGCGTCGGAGAGTGCCCTTTTCGGCTATTGAATGGGACGAGTTTAAACAACTAGCTCTTGCGTGTAACCTATGCATCAACGACTCCCTTATTACCTTACGGCGTACGATGGTCCGATATATTGCAGCAAACTATGATTTTTACAGCAGCGAGATTAATGACAGTCTCACCACTGCGTCAAGTCTGATTCATATCTCAACAGACCTCTGGACATCACCGTATAGATATTCTCTACTTACTGTATGTATATAATGGGTAGATAAAGACTATAAGCTTATAAGGTACTACTATCTCTACCAGAATGTGCAGAGAGTTATTCTGGAGAAGCTTAGGTGCAGGCTGTAATTGATACTTTAGAGAAGTACGGGATACAGATAAAACTTGGTTGGCATATAGGTAATAACGCAACATCAAACGACATATGTCTTAAGTCTATACAATGCAAGCTAATGAGTAGACATAAGGTTAGTTAACTATGCAGTTTAGGCTATAGGCTGATATTGAGTAGATTAAATTCAACGCAAAAGGACGTCGTATACGCTGTATCGCGCATATCATTAATCTTTCCCTTTAAGCCTTCCTTCTCGCATCTTCTAAAGAGGCTCTAGTCGCAGCACTCGAGTCAGCATCCGGTGTCACTGGAGAGGAGCTTCTCTCCCAGTTTTCCGAGGTCCTAGCCTCTCATCGAAAGAAGGCTGCTGCCGAACGAAATACAGCAAAGAGAAAGAACGGAGAGCCGGCCAGAAAGCACAAGCGCAAGGGCAGCACGGCTAGCAATACGTCCGTGATATGGGCTGACGACTTTAGCGGCGTTGAGAATGTCCCTGCATTACGCAAGCTTCATGGTTTAGCTGTGTGGCTAAGTTCATCAAGCCTCCACCAGAATGCGTAGGATAAGGCAGTGGGACTGCGTTTAGGGATGGATAATCGTACCCGCTGGTCGTCCTGGTATCAGGTCATTGATCGTGCGATTAGAAAGAAGGACAAAATCCAGTCTTTCATGTCTGATCACGAAGAGGCCATCGGAGACAATCGGCTATTAGTTGGAGATTGGGAGTTGCTAGGCAAAGTACATACGTTTCTTCAGCCATTTGCTTCAGCAACATTGTATGCAGAGGGAGATGACTCGCCTATCTCACAATCGTTGATGCTGATGGATATGTTGTTACTCCATTACGAAGAACAACAGGTACCCTTCAATCTATCCACATCAAGTCGATTACTAACATTGTGTCAGAAGATATATCAGTCGGATGAACACTCCGACGAACGGATGGTTCGAGCCATCGATATGGGATGGTTTATCCTCTCTAAATACTACCGCCTAACTGACGAGGTTCCCGTATACGCCGCCGCTCTCCTCCTTGATCCCCGTAAACGCATCGCGTATATCAAGCAGAGCTGGCCAAAGGAATGGCATGAAGATACTATTGCCTCGGCCACAGCATCCTGGCAAAAGGAATTTGATTACGAGCAACCCAGCGACCATCCCTCCACCTCCACGTCGATGCCACCACCGCTGGCAAAGAAGCCAAAGCAACTCGCGATACTATCAAAGAAGCTGGAGGTTAGGACTATTAACGCGAGTGTTAGGGATGATTTCACTAGCTTCATCAACGTTGATGCAACAGATATCCCTCCGGATTGTACGCCTCTGGAGTGGTGTCAACTACAGCAGAGAAAGCAGTATCCGAAACTTAGCCGCATGGCTATTTGCATTCTTTCTATCCTAGCAGAGTCATCGGAGCCGGAGAGGACGTTTTCTGGGGCAAGAAGAACATGTTCATGGGATAGATTACAATCACATGCAAAACTATCGAGATGATTGAATGTACGGGCAATTGGTTGCGTCAAGGACTCATACGGCCTCTGCATGAGAATGGGATGGGTCTAATCGGAATCCCACGGCAGTAGGGTGACTCTCAGGACGTTGACGATGATAGTGGGCATTATTTCGACTGGTATTAGAGCAGGCGCGGTGGATATTTCTCACCGTCATAAATCGTTCATTCGTTCGTTTAAATCGTTTATTCGTTCGTTTAATCGTTTGCAATATTTTTGAACCGTTCAAACGTTTGAGGAAAAATTCGACCGTTTAAACGGTTTGCCCATGTATGGCTCTGCTTGAGACGGGGATGGGAAAGTATGTTGTCCGCGACGACTTGCCTTTTGCTGCCATCATTCGGTCCGCAGTAACAAAGGGTTTCCGTCAATTCTTTCGCGACATGCCAACGAGCCTCAGAGACTACTACATCCTTTGCGAATCACTCAAGGCTTCGGATGTGGATGTTCTCCAAGGGCGCCAAGTCCGTGACCTGATGGGTGATTTGAGAAGTGGCAAGGAAGGCTGGGACACAGAAGAGCACTACAAAATCTGCGGGTCGAAGAACGTCGCACGAGATTCTGCCTTCCGCCTTCTTTACACCTTTTTGCAGGAGAGGACGGAAGATAGTAACGCAGCATACAATGCGACTTTGTACGTGGTCTCCCATTTCAGAATATTTGGGAACAAGACACGGAAGATGGTCCGGCAGACTTTCGATTCTACCTATACGCCTTCTGTCAAGGAGAAGAAGGAATTGGACAAGTGGCCAGTGGAGGAGGACTTGCAGGAAGATGATGCAACTACGGAGGAGGAGACTTTCATGAATCACGCACCCTAAGAGTACCCTCGCAACCCAGACGAGCAGACCACCAAGGGCACTCAACTGCTACCAATTCCGCCCTGTCATAAGTAACCCTGCGCCACGAGCCTTGAGGAGTACAACGACCACATCGCTAACACAAGGATTAGGACAGCCGCCGGGTGGATTCACACTTTGCGCACTAGAGGCGCCGTGCTCGGTTACGTCGACGCAAGTATTTGGGCAGAGATGGGCAGAGATACCATCGATAGTCAAGAGCTGCGCTATTTGCGTTACCCATTATGAGCCAGGTTCACAAGGCATGCAGGAATAAGCTTCGGTAGCGACTGATCTACTACAGTGGGGTGCAAAGAGTATGAATACCCTTTGGCGTCCCGACCCACCTGACAGGGGCTTTATTATGACGCTGCTTTAAGATATAGTATCTAGTAAACAAATCTCTAGCAACTCAGCTTTGCAGTGCGCCGGAGCGCAAAAAAGAGATAGATCTCAGGAAATACCGATTGGGACAATAGGAATAGCCCTGCTGCTTCAGCTTGTAGATATAAGCACTATAGCGACGGCAATAGCTCTTTGCCTTAAGATATAGTAAATAATGATATAGGAGGGAAGATTTACTATAAAAGCAGCATCGATAAAGCTGGCCCAACTAGGCTAGTCAGGTGGGTCGGTATGCAAGGGTATTCAAACTCTTTGCATCCCACTGTATGTATGGCTCCTTTATTGGGTCCGTTTTCGTCGACGGAAAGCTCCGTTCCAAGCATAGAAAGGAGAAAGTCGGGTGCATAGAAATCACCGTCCTCCTCGTGAACCTTGGATTCGATTGCAATTAGTAGAACCTTACTTTGCGAATTTCAGAACTTTGAAAACACTACCGAAATCTTGAGTAATCTAGTAATCATTCAATTCAGTTTTAAAAAAAATCGACTTCGGTAAGGACACCTGACGAGAAGTTATATTCATAGGCCCTAAAGTGATGGTGAACTTTTGTTCAATCTACATGGGCTAGGTGCAGTCCCGAAATAAGACCCCACGTCTAGACTCGTTGCCAGCTTTCAACGTTACGTTACATGGAGCACGCTCCTCATCTTCCAATCAACCCCACCTCACCGAGTCTTCGTGTATAAGTAGGTGGTCAGATTGCTCTCATCTCTCTCCATTCTACGACTCAATCTCCAGTGACCATCTTCTCTCTCCAACCCTCAATTACTTATCCCGATCATACACCATGTCTATGAACCGCATCGCTGTCTACGGCCATCGCGGGCTGTTCAGCTCTCGAATCGCTGCTGCACTTGTCACGTCCGGTGCACCTGTTACCGTTCTGTACCGCCCTGAATCGGACGCTTCTGATTTCCCCGCGAGCGTACCGAAGATCAAGGTAGACCCCTTCGATGAGGATGCAGTGGTCGCGGCGTTGCACGACATTGATATCGTGATGTAAGTGAGAATGAATCCACCTTCTTGTACCGGATGGAAGATGAGCTGAGAAACCGCCAGCTCTCTAGTAGGGGACAGGGGCGTCGACGCGGAGCAAGGCTTCGTCCGGGCTATTCCCCGAACCAAGGTCCGGCTGTTCGTGCCGTCGGACCTCGGTCTTCGCTACGGCGAAGAAGGGATGCTGATCCCTCTCCTGAAGAAAAAAGAGGATGTTCAGGAGGCTGCTAGACAAGCGGGTATCCCGTTGACTGTCATTCTTATTGCCAACTTTGCAGAGTATACTCTCGGCTCCGTGTGAGTTTTTCCCCTGTCACTTGCGATGCTGCCGTACTTGCTGACAATATGTGATGACGTAGCGCAATGGGTATTGACGTCAAGGGAAATAGGCTTCTCTACACCGGCAATTCGGCAAAGGAGAAGGCGGTTATGAGGTAACTTTCAAGCCGGACTCAGCAGGGCGGGAGCCTTACGAATATCACTTGAACTAATTGGTGTAATATAGCACGGCAGACTACGTTGCAGCTGCATACGTCTCAATCTTCACCGGCAATCCTATCTCCGAAATCAGCAACCGAGCTATCGGTGTGATCGAGCTCGCCCCCACAGGCGAAGACATCGCTGAAGCACTCCGGAAGAAGCACGGCGAGGAGCCCAAGATCTTCACCCAAAGCGTTGAAAAAGCCACCACGGACTTCCACACTCACCGCACCTCGGGCCATCCAGTCCTCTCCCTTCTCTCTGCAGCGTGGTTTTACCGCAAGCTCTGGGGCACAGGCGAATTGACCAGTATGCTTGGCTCTGACATTTGGGATGTTGCTGGGTATCAGAAGGCCACGGTAAACGATCTCATTGTTGAAGGAAAGGTTAATCCTTATCGGGATCTGTCCCGGTATCTACCGTATCTTGAAGAGGCCATGTTCTCATGAACTCTCCTTTGCTCGGCTGCCCGTTGGTGAGAGCAGACTCTTCGAAACATCCGAATGCAGCCAAGTGTTGACGTGTTGGTACTGTACTTTGTCTGGCATAGATCTAATATGATGAAAAGCCAGCAACGTCTCAAGACTTTTGTGGACTAGTCCTCTTTATCCTCGCTTGCTTCGTGTGAGGTCCGTTGCTGTTCGCCCCCGAAACTGGCTTGCGACATGGACTAACTGCTTAGTGATGTGTCTCCTGGCAATCTATCTTGGCTTGATGTGCGTTATACGAATGGTGCCTGCAGGTATACCGACTAAATGTAAATCTCTTGTTATCTCCAATACCAGCACGACCCCCGGGGGTTGGCTGAAGTGCAAGGTTATCTGCATGCCTTGTCGAGGATGAAAAAATAGCAAATATGAGAAGAAACCTGCTGGCAGGAGGCCGTGCGGGAGGGGAGAGGAGTCTTGCAGATGGGGCTCGGGGACGTTATTGGACCTCGCACAGTGATGTTGATGCTTCCGACGTTGGGGCTTGTGGAACTGCCACTATTCTCGGAAGAGGCCTGGCAAGCTGATTCTTCTTCTCTATTTGTTGAGTATAATACTGGAGTAAGTTGATGCTCAGAATCCGACGAGGCTACAGAGAGGTTTTCAGTTGTGAAGTGTGACCGACGTAGTTGAGGCCTTTCCACTAAGTGGAAGTTGAAGATTCTGCACGACTTCCACACCCAAACGCCCAGCTCTTGTCTTTATTTTCACCTGATTCTTTGGACCTGTAGTATCTGGCACTAAGGCTGTCCGTCCAGTATCAGGCAGATTGGTATATAGCTAGTAATCAAGAATAGAAGAACCAGAAAGCAGCATCTCTCAACTTAAGAGACGATGGCGATCGAGCAGTGGGCAGGACTTCATTATTGTTAATATGTGTGGACGGTTCCGGAACACCATTCGCGAGAATTGGTATCTGGGCTTCACCTCATTCGGAGGACCGCCGGTCCACTTCAAGATCGTGAGTGCTTACCCCACCCCCACCGAGAACGAAGTTTCTGAAACAACAGCCATTTACAGCACCTAAATCCGCTCCGAAGGATATCTTGCGAGCGATCGAAGGCTGAAGTATGGGAAAGGCCTCTGTGTCGAACGATATTCCGCCCCAGCCGAGGAGGCATCCCGACCCACTTGGGCACCATTGTTGTGTATATTGTAACGGGCTAGGCCCTGCTGGACAAGGCACTGCCTTGTCCTCTTGCTGGCCTGAGCGCTGCTGCTCTGGTGACAACTTCGTTCAAAATGTCGGTCGGGGACGTTACCGCTAAGCAATCATGCGGCGTCCTTGCCCCAGCGTCAACTAGGGTGATTGCGGCCCGAAGGTTTGCCTCTCGCAGGCAAGCTCCACTGGCGTCATGTTTGAAAGTCCTCACATCCTCCGCGCTCAAGAAGCGCTTGGATAATATGCCGAAAAATCAAGAACCTCGTCAGCCAGGACCTTCCTTTTTGGTTAGAATACCGAGACTTAGTAGTGAATGGCCTGCGTAGTGGGTGGTGATGGTGGCGGAGCTCGTAAGTTGATTCATCGATTTGCGATTGCGGATTGATGACTGCCAAGGGCTTGAGACTACGTCGCTGTTACTCGCTGACTTTCTGTTTTGGGACGGATTGCGAGGTGTCCACAGTTGGGAGTGCCGGTCAACCACATTACCGCAAAAGTGGAGAAAATTGGTCTCCTCGCATTATACTTAGCGTGTCAGTTAACCTACCACTTTAGGCCAGCAACCGAAGCGCGCATTAGCGTTCCAACTAGGTTTTCATTGACCTGTTACTCGATGCACGCCTATATGAGCGCAAGAAATCCGCGTCATATTACGGAGTACTGGCATGACAGATCTGTATTAGTCATGGATTCGCTGTGATGCAAGTGCTCGCTCGAACCGACTTGCTAGCTCGTCACTCCGCGTAATGAGCACTACGGGGCTGCATGTTGCGGATTGTGATGAACTTAGACTCGGAAGTAAAACCCTTTTTTCAGGCTGTGCGACCTTAGCTTTAGTGATATCTTTATAGTTGTAAATGATACTGGCATTATCGTTACGTCTGTGTCCGCGTGCTGCCCTCTTATTGTACGCTTGAAGAGCACTCGATGCAATAGGACATGAAATGGAGAGTGAATCTGCAGCATTATTTGCAATCTCCTTTGTGTTGTTAGTTGATACGATAAGTGATGGAGACTTTCAGGTCGGCGTATAAGGTCTTTAGTGATAATATCTACTGCTTATTTGGGAGGGCTTTAGTCGGCATTAAGTATTGTAATACTACAGTTGCCTATAATCCAACTGGATCCTTTACTGCTTATAAGTATTTTATAAGCCTCTCTGCTGGAAAGACCCAGGGCTTTTATAAAAGTAAGTACTTCTGCTGTATAACTATATAAATTCTAGTAAGATGCTAATTTAGCCTTTTATAATATTAGCAACCAGCTAGTAGGATTAAGTTAGCAACTAATATCTTAATAGTACTGGCAGACCTAAGGTTTCCAGTAGTAAATAGTCTTCTAGAAGCTGAAATTGCCTCTAGCTTAAGGTAAACTCCAGCAATAGTAGTATCGTTACTGCTTAATATTATCTATATTGCTATCAGTATAAAGATATATTTTTAAAATATAATTTATATACTGAAAGCTTCCCAGCCTTTATACTATAATACCGCCAGAAACTAAATAATCTAGAAGATAAATATCAGACCTTTCTGTAACTTATAACCTTACCTTAAGCGCTATAATATATATAGAAGGTAGAGTACTAAATAGACAGAATATAGCTGGCTTCAGTAAAAATATATACAATCTATAATTTCTAAAGATAAATAAGTCTACCTACTCTAAAGTCGTAACTATAATAAAGAATTTAGTCTAATAGAGGATTACATCACCTATAGATAAATATACCTAGCCCCCTAAGAGCAGTAAGTTTCTCTAGCGCCTAGGGACTGACATTAAATCCAGTGCCATCAAATCCAGCTTTCAATAGATTCAATGCCATACCAAACCCCATAGCACTGAGATCTACAAAGCCAACTCGCTATATCGCCAGTTATATCGCAACTGTCATTTTCCCAATTATTCAAGTCTATAGGAGGTTTGGGAGGCGTAACTTTGCTTATATAACTGTGCCACTGAATATCTTATATCAATATCGGATGGAGAAGAGCTCAGCTAAGCCCCTGGCCAACAACGCCGATACTGCCGGCAGGATGTCTACGGCCGGTAGCTGTGCTGATCCAGCTGTTCAAGGCACGCGTCAAGAAATGTGGAAGGGCCTCAGGGGAAGCAGCCGATGAGATGAATTCGCGAGGCCGGCGACCAATCGCAAGGCTTAACGAGGTCGGGGCCAAACCTCGGCGAGGCTTTTACAGATCCATGTCCATTCGTCGGCGAAATGTATTGCCCCATCCTAATGCACACCCAATATACCCACAACAGCAGTAGATCACCAGATCATAATGCTGGACACAATCGCGGGGAAACGTTGTGACCAGCTCCGGTTGATTCTCATGAGCGGGGAATTGACCATGGGCGTGATAACTTAAGATATCCAGCCCCGACCCTGTTTGCATACATTCCGAGGCATCTTTTGAAGACAACCAGCACAGAGCAACTCAGAATGTCCAAGAACCGCCTTATTCTCGGTAAAGAGTACTGGTAGGTATAAGCTCCCATATTTAATGTAGTTGCCATTCTGATTGTTGTTGATTACATAGCGATATACTGAATGTTAAAACACACTTATCAGTCGAATAGTTCCATCTAACCCCCCTCGGCCTTATTATCTCAAATTGGTAGCAAATCTACTTTTCAGTCGCAAAGTTTTTCCATACTTAAAGAAAAGCCATGGGAATGGCATCATTGCAACCGTCAGGAAGGCGAGGACGCTCGTTCCCCATTGGTAGCCAAGTTTGTCATACATAGGAATCTGTATGAGTGGGAAGGCAGCTATACTAGTCAGTCAATATTCGAACCAAGATATCTGCCAAGAGACCAAGAATGCAAAAAACTAACCTGCAAGAAATGCTCTTGCGAATCCATTGGCAGCAAGCGCCGACGCAGCGTATTGTGCATACGCCTCAACCTAAACCCGCCACATATTAGTTCGATTTTACTTAGCTCTTTAGGGACAAAAATAGAAGAAGAAACGAGCCTTAACCCTATATATACGTACAAGAAAGGTGAATATTCCTTTGAAAACCAATGTTACTCTTAAAGTACCAGTTGTATCAGCAGAGTTTCTTGAGAATATAGCAGCCGCTTAACGGGGAGAACAAGGAAGTCAAATAGACTAACACTCACCCACAACCGAAGAAAGAAGATCCAATGACCGGCACCAGCCAATGGATAGTTATATGCGTAGTCCAACTAAACCAAAATAGCCCTATCGGAATCAAGACACCACCGACTATTGCAGACGGCAGCTAGTACTCAGGCTCACTAACCCCAGTCTCTCCACTGCTCCTCTCACGCTCATCTATCAGATGTCGCCGAATCTTGTCCCAAACCGAATTCGTGGCTGCACCAGCGAGCATACCAACAATAATGCCCAGAAATGTAAGACAGCTTTGCCAAAGATTCATGCCGTAAGTTGTGCGGAAGACGGCAGGGAATGCACCGAAGACTAGGTACAGAATACCGAGCAAAATGGCCGAGTAGAGGTCCAGAATGAAGCACATTGGTTCCAAAAGGAGAAGCTGGAAGGGGCGCCGAAGAGCAAGTGCCACGATCTTGCGGTTCGATCCCTGGGCCTTCTCTGCCGGAGCCCAGTATCGATGTTCTCCTGTTTCGGTTCTAAGTTTTTGAGCTTTCTTCAATAGAATAACAGAATGTAACGTTTCTGGAACCAGCAAAGCGATGGCTAGCAGGAGGACAACAGCCCATATAATGATGATGTAATAAGTCCATCTCCAATGTAGACTGGAGTTGATGAAACCGCCAAGCAACGGCCCAAGGGATGGCCCAACGAAAGGTGCCAAAGACACAAATACCATTGGCTTCTGAAGTTCGTCCCTTAGGAAGATATCCCCGACAGTGCCTCCTGCAACCGAAAGGAAAGTACTCCCAGCGAACCCGTCGAAAAAACGGGTGACAATAAGCATCTCCATTTTGGTCGCAACAGCAGATGGAATAGTCAAGATAACAAACATGGACCATGAGATCAGATAGATCGGCCTTCTTCCGTAGTGTTCGCTTAATGGGCCGGTAAACAGGGGACCAAATGCTATACCCAAAACAAAAGTAGATAATCCAGCAGCAGAGGTGAGCCTTGTCGCAGCAAGCTCATGCTCAATCTGGGCGTAGGTAGTTGTGTAAATAGAGCTCGTACAGGTTCTTGGAGTATTTCAGTCAAATGTTGCCAAGGGTCGCGAGGGAGGCATGGAGAAGAAGAAACTTGAGTTGGAAATAGGATGGAAGCATTACTTACACACATACAGTTGTCGCACACACTATTATTACTATCACCCACTTGCGTATAGTCGGCATGTTTCGTGGTGACAACGAATCACGACTCTCTTAGTATAATTAATCCCACATCACTTGATAGGCATCGTCAAATAATTCGGGATGATTGTATCTGCGTTTAGTGGTAGCGTCAAGACTATGCCCAATAGGCACCGACACATTGTGACCTGAGGCATCACTATCGGGAGATATTGTGGTGCTGGCTGCGCTTGGGGGATTCGTCATTTTTGGAGGCTCATGCTTGTTATTAGGTGGTAACAATGCGGCCAAGGGAGGGGTAAACCAGTACTGTTGTTGCTATGTAACTTTGTATCGATTTTCTCTGTCACAGATAACACAGCTATGTAGTTTCACTTTCGCTATTTGATTTGGGCTGTACCCTTGCACGAGATCACTTCGGCTATGTGAAAAGCCTGAATGTCGATGACCTCGGGGAGTTGCCATCTACCGTCTATCAAAGTACGAGCCGTTGACAATTATTATTAGATAATAATTTGCCCGTTGAGGAATAGGCTTGTAGATTACCACCGCAGAGATGGGATATTATACGTAATGGTGGCCATTCACAACCTAGGGCTTATCTGCGCCTTGTCTTTTTAAGAAACCGAGGCAACTTAACAAAAATGCGAGGTTAACATGGACGTGCAAAACAAGCCGCGCAAGCGACTCATTTCTTCTCCGTCCCTGGTCTGGAAACAAAAAGTACCATGAACACCTGCGGTGGATGCAATTTCCCAGTAAACAAAAATCTCATTTCGCCACGCCTTGTTCTGAGCATGGATGCTGCAATAGTTACAGGATGAGCTAACTATTATTCTCAGCTTCCATCATCATCTGTTGGGGGGGGCGTGTTCTTCTTTTCGCTCGTGTCTGAAGCGATGGAAAATACTGAATCTAGTTGTCGTTGCAAGAAATCCATATCAAGTCCGTGATCCAGATACCCAAGCCATACGGAATCATGAACAAACTGGTCAGCGGCTCCAGAGAAATAGTCAGGGCCAATTTGTGGTTGAGTGAAATTGGAAACAACAGTATTAGTGGCTGGGGAGCTTGGTGTGTACATCGTCCTTGAAGTGAAGTTGCTGTCGTAGGATGTTGTTGGTGTTTCCAGAACAGAAGTCGCTGGATGGGTTGAACTTGCATAGACGTCGGTGAATGCTGGATCGCCTCTGCTGTTAATCTCCATTTCAGATGCCACTCTCGCCCTGCGTGGTTCGATTGCTGCAGACCCTTTGCTGGTGAGCCTTCTCATTAGATTCAAAAATGATCTGACGATCCACATTCCTACCGGCCAAATCTTGGCCAGTTCGCTTAATGCCAAGATGCATTGCCGTGACTTGTTTTCCGCCAACTGCCGTTGGACAGCGCCCATCCGATAAACGACCAAAGAGTGAATGGATAGAGCACTGAACAGAGAAGGAACCCTTAGAGCCACGATATCAGTAGACGGACTTGTGAGTTTGGGGTTTGGGGGTGTTGTACAAATGAAGCTGTGCGTAGTGCATCGTCCCGGACGCGAGAAGATCCTCAGCTGTACGAGTAATCACATCGGCTGCCATGCGAGCCCGCGCATCTCGCTTATCATGTGAAGGCGACTGAAATTCTGTCATCTTGGGGCAAAACAGGAGAATGCAGGCGCTTCTAAAAACTGGTATTAGCAAGATCGAGGTAGACGTAGCCGGAGTGTTTTACTGGTAGGAAGCGTCCAGCATGCTAGCCCAGAATGGTGCACCCATGGATTTGTCTGAGGAGTTGTTGTGCAAGGCCGTAGGTAATTGTGATTGCCAATGCTCAAGCCTCTGTATCGTTGAAGCGGTATCAAATCTCTCAATAGCGGGTCGGCGAGGGCTGAATTCACCGATGACAATATCTCCGACTGAGTTAAAAGGATATAAGTCAAACGACAATATCAGTTAGGGTTAGGGTTACTTACGTATTATTGATAATTTGGATATCTCAAGGAAGTAAGATATGTGGCAGGGATCTTGAGCCGGTATGAGCTGCTCATCGGCGTCCGCATCGATGAGAAGATCTTCCTCGCTAGGAGGCTCGACATCACAATCTTCGTCTCGAATCCGACAGGGACGGCCTAATGCAGCGGCAGCATGTCGGTCACGGATCTACCTAGTCAGCCCTGATCAAGATGGTGGTGAGAGAAGGGCGTTCACATAGATAGACCACCAGATTCGTTTCCACAAAGACCTTAACCGAGGATTTAGCTCGCGCCGTGCTAACCTAAAGTCACCATGATTAGCAGTCTGGTCTGCCTTGGTAGGAATCAATGAATACAGATTTACATACGAGCGATGCATGCCTAAGGATTGTACAAGCGTCACAGAACATCCTTGCCAGTACCAGGAATCTTTCTGATCGTCAGGCCCAAGCCACCAGAAACTGAGGAGATGTAGCGCAGCAGCAACATTAGTATCATCTGTTTCATAATCGTAATCATATAGCGTCTTTGCGCGCAGATAATGAGCTTTCCTTGCCGTGGTGCGATCGGTATATCCAGCCGCTTGGACGAGATCTTCAGGACCACACGTAAGGGCGACCATGTAGATGGCGTGAAGAATCAGGGGAGATGCCTTGCCTTGCCTATAGAGGCTCGCGAAAAGGTGCTTGTCTATGACCGGATACGCGGGGTGGAAGTTTTCGAAAAAGGATCGAATTAGCTGGTCACTTACGTCCCGACTGGGCATAACGAGAGCAGCCTGCAGTGACACATGTTCACTAATGCGAGACTCCGATGTAGGAATTGATTGGTCTACAAAGGTCCTGGGATCGAGTTTGAAGGGTCCTAGGTCGCTTTCATTGGCGTATTGAACCATGTCGAGAATGTAAGAAAGGCTGAGCGTGTTCTTGAGATGGCAGGATCGGGCATCTGGTGCGAACTGGCTGCTCTGCTGTGCAGGGATGGTCCGGACTGCAGGCATGAATTGAGGTTGGATATTCGTGCCTTCGTCATTTCCACCTTCATCTACAGCAGAAATCGTACAAGCTTCATCGGTGGCATCCACTTGTATGGCGCTGGGAGCGTCATGATGATGCTGAATTGCGGCATCACTGGCAGCTTGACGTGTTCGTTGGTGAGTAAGCCTACTGGGCTGCTTGGGTTGCTTCTGTCGAATGTATCTGGTGAATCACTCAGCAACAGGACGTACAGTCTACCTCAACGCAATTGATCAAATGAAATGCACACATAGGATATGGCACATGCAACATACCGGCCCCTTTTGGATTCAATCAGTTCGCAAGCCGTACTTCGCGTGCGACAGTGCCAGCACGGGATACCGTCAGCCGCATCGCATTTCACCCGTCTCGCATTACAGGCTTTGCAGGCAATGCGGGCTCGGCGAAGTACCGGCGTCTGGGTGGGAGACTCGCTCATTACCTGCAACGCTGCTACTTCACAGCGATGCAAACGGCCACAGGAGCAATACTGGAGTCGGCGAGGTTTTCGGCGAAGGTGGAATTTGCATTGACTTGAGATGGCGAGGTTGAAGCATGCCGAAATGTTGGCAGAAGCCCTCGGCTAAATGACTGTGTCCTTCAACAGCGATACAACCTCGGGTGGCGGAATAAGGGCCGGATAGACACAATCCTCTGATATATCAATATCCTGATCTTAGTCATAGGTGGCGGGATTGACAAGAAAACCCCTCATAGACAAGAGGGGGCCGGAGGCACCCGGAGGGATCATCTAGATGCGTATACCCTTATGAACCGATGTTTCGACCCTCTTATTTCATTAAAGGGTGACCTAGTGTGGCGCGATCAAGAAACCTCGGCTTCGTAACTTCACGCCGCATCCTTAGAATTGTAACTTACGACTTCGGTCTCTTGATACATATTTGCGCTATTAAATTGGTCTGCATTCAGCTTAAATTCCAGCCTCTGTGTTAGTTAATGGTGGAGTTTGTGTTGCGATGCAGGATAGATGATACGACAGCCAACTATGCCATGAATCCAAACGAAGACACCGTCTCCGTCGCCGAGGCGGCAGCAAATCATCATCTCTCGGACAGAGCCTCCCGTGGTCTGCTTTACCGCGATGTTTGGGGTCCTCGAGAAAAGTCTATGGGAAACCCATGGTCGCCAGAGAATCCTGATGGGACGTGAGTGAGCTGTGCGTCGTCTCTTCACTTGTGTGTCATTGACGAAATTAGTGTAATCCTTCGTCTGGCTGAGAACAGCCTTATGCACAATGAGGTTGGAGAATTTATTAAAGAACAGGTACCGTCTCAGACTTCCCTATGAGAGACTTGATTCTAATCATTGATGCGCGCTAGATAAATGTCCAACCGGTCAATCATTTGACTTACAGCACCGGCCCTCGCGGATCCCGTCGGCTTCGGCACGCAGCAGCCTCTTTCTGGAATGAGGAGTTCAAACCTCAACAACCACTCGCTGTTAAAAATATTTTTGTGACTCCTGGCCTTGCTAGTGCTATTGATGGATTGGCATGGTCCATTTGCAATGAAGGAGATGGGATATTGATTCCACTGCCGCTTTACAATGGCTTCAATGTGGATATTCTGAACAGAAGCAATGTTCGAGTTATTGGGGTTTCATACAAGGGAATCGAGGGCTACTCGGAACTTGAAGATTTGTTTGACCCTGACGTGAATAGAAAGGCTATTGAGGCTGCTCTCCGCAAGGCGAAAGACGACGGCATTTCGATCCGAGCGCTCTTGATTTCCCAGTAAGTCGCCAAACACCTACACTGAGTGAGTGACTGTTTACTGAGACAAGTTGGTAGCCCTCATAACCCTCTAGGAAGATGTTATGTTAGTCCTTTCCTGTATTTGCTTTTCTTGCCACACTGACATTGACAACAGCCTCCCAAAGCTTTAGAAGCATTTGCCTCTGTCTGCGGCAAACATGGTTTGCATTTCATATCTGATGAAATCTATGCAAAATCTGTCTTCAAAAACGATGCCATTGCAGATGCCGATCCTTTTATTTCTAGCCTGTCGCTTGATCTTGTCGGTGTCATTGATGCGAACCGACACCACGTCCTCTATGGGGCAAGCAAGGACTTTTGCGCGAATGGCCTGCGTCTCGGCCTTGTGTTTACACAAAATGAGGGAATCATGGGCGCAATGTCAAGTATCAGGTTCGTGCCCAACCGGAGTCTCTTATTGGCTGTACCTAACGTAACACCGGCATTAGCATCTTTTCCTGGTCACCACATCTTCTCCAAGATACGTGGGCTACCATGCTTGAAGACAGGCAGTGGCTACATAAATTTATGGATGAGAAAGCTACACTTATGATAGAAAACTATCACATCGTTACGTCATTCTTTCGCGAGCATGGCATTCGATACGAAGAACCGTGAGTAGACCAAGACGTCGAATATTTTGTTCTCAGCAATATTCTAATAAACGAAAGCAATGCGGGTCTTTTTATATGGATAGATGTTCGCCATCTACTTTTACCACAATCCGCATCAATGCAACTTGATTTTAGTGTCCTAGCAGCCGAGTCTCCCGAGGCGAAGATCTATGAGGCACGCGAGATGAGTATTGCAAATATCTGCATTGAACACGGCGTTATGATTGCCCCAGGACATGTTTACATGTCGGAGGAGTATGGCTGGTTTCGTGTGACATTCACGGTAGGAAAGGAGGCACTGAAGGAAGGGTTAGAACGCCTCTGGAGGTCGTTCCAAAGGGCTGAGGCACAAAGACAAGAGTGGAACTAGCCCGTCGAGAACCCTCAGCGACAAGTCGTTCTCGGCGGTTCGATCATGGGACATAAGGTTGGTAGCCGCGATGCCTCGACTTGCTTGCCCTTCGCTAGCGGCCCAGAGTTGAGTATTGCCTTTCCGGAGGCAGGGAGGTTTTGAGTTGCAGATTAAAATAGAGCCTAAATGCGAAAATAACCCGATTGTATAGCAATCTACGACTTATTCAACGTTCCAGCCTCGGTTGCTTCTATGTAGGACGGCTTGAAGTAAATAGCGCACTTGGCAGGAACTCGGCTTGGGTATTGATCACTCCTCTTCTTATCTCTAACCATGAAAGAACTGGAATTAGTTAGACAGGCATCTCGTATTCTTTATTCCATCTGCAAAATGATTAGTAGATATGTTCTGGCCCTGGTACCTGAGTAGGGCCGTTTACGTCGTCAAAAGCCTAGTTTGTCTCCTGTCAGATCCGCTACCAAACCTCGTGATTGGACCTCTCGGGGCACTTGAGCGGCCCTGTGAAGAGTTATGCCTTCATTAGAAAGTTGGCGGCGGGTTTCCCAGCCACTTAGACATAGATAAATGATTTGTGTTATGAGTAAGGATAATGGCCTGAGCAAGGCTGCTAGCATATTGTTGAAAGGACCAGGCATATATACTGCCATAGAGTGGGTACCCATTACTTTTGCAGATTGTATCTCAACGCCTATTAACTGGAAAACCCTTACCAGGCGTCCTGTTTCAGATAACGGAATGATTCGCCTCAGTCGGTTAGTAACTGTATGATAAGGGGGCGATTTTGCAAGTCGTTTTTGGAATCAATCTCTGTATGCACGTCGCTGGTGGCCTTCCATCGTTGGCCTGATAACATCGCTGGTCGCATTCCATTACTGGTGGATGGTAAGATTGCATATGTAGTTTTCTGGCCATGTCTACACCTCCTAGCTCAATCTTTTTACGGTCGGGTGATCTAAGAGACAAACCCCTCGCAATTTGTTATCTGATTGTATGTTACAGGGTAGGTCAAGATGATAGAGGTAATCACGTTGTATTGATAGCTGAGAAGCAATGATCTAGTTGAAGAAATGGATAGGGTGGCCTAGATACTGTTTTATCTTACAGACGCCATTCATGGGAGAGTGAGGTTGTCTTTTCAATCATCGGCAGTTCGATAACGGTTGGTTGCCCATTCCTGCAGTACTTATTCTTGGCCGAACATTTACATCATTGCAGAACCACCACTAGTTAGTTACCTGTCGTTGATGTTTTAAGTACAAATAGTCACTTGCTCCTTGCACAATTCGTTAAATTGTGCACAATGCACGAGAGCGCCTAGTAATAAGGCTCTAAGTGCTGATTGACGCCCCGCTCCTTCCAGGATCAAGGCCAGACAGAGCTCTCATTGTCAATCTATAGCCTTTGTCCTGGTTAGGAAATTTCTTAAATAGGAAAGGTCACGACAGGTTAAGTATACCGTTATGAACTGCCAAACTAGGACTAGGCTAAAAGCACGCTTATCTCGAATGAGCATACACACCACCTGAAGATCCATCTTAGCGTCTCCCACGGTAGCATCAGCTTACAATGATTTCAGAGCCTCAACGTTGTAGAGTTCGTCTTAGCGATGCGGAGAAGCGGGGATACGGCTACGCTACTTTCGGTATATGACGGCGAGAGGCAAAGCAAACATCAGCATATGTGCAGCCCCCCACCCCGGACCAAACTGGGTGTTATCAAGTTGAGATCTGATCAAGGTAATTCACAGATGTTTAGGAAATGCAGAAGTGATACCAAACTGATGGCCATTACACTTCGTCGGCCATGGATCCCACCAAAACGGTATAGACAGGAAGCTATCGAGAGAGGGTGGTCGATAGACAGCGCTCAGAAAACGAAAGCAGTATCGGGCTCATCTTGACCATTATTGAATTTCCCTAAGATACGGTCAACCTATCAGCCGAACTAGAGAAGTGTGCACTCCACTTTTGCTGACGGTAGATCCGACCACATGATGCAGGTCGCTAAGGCTTGACATGGCACCTGATTGACACCACCCTCCTGTCCAAGATCTCCTGATCCAGGGTCACTTCTGTTGCCTTCATCGCATCCGACAGTCACGGATAACGCTTTGTTCCAGCTCCTCCATCATCCGCCACAATTGGAATCGAAATCGTTTCAACAGAAGCCTGTGATTATGCGCGCCACCTACAGAGCAAATACCACCCGCCATCTGCCACCCTCGGATTCCTCGAGCCAAAAAAAAAGTTGTTTCACCTGTCGCAGGCGTCGGGTGAAGTGCAATAAAATAAGACCCATCTGCGGGCCTTGTGATCGCCTCAGCCTTGAGTGTCTCTCTACACCTCCAGCGGACAAGTTTGTCTGGTTGCCGATCAACCTGATTCAAGCCGAGACCGTGGACATGACGAATCGACCAGATGACCCAGGAGAAAACGTTGGCGATGAGAAATCACTCTCAGAGGGACCTACACAAGCCCGTCGGACGGCAATATTCACAGGTATGTGAGTAATGATGGCTGTGATCCCGTTCTTTTCTGGGCTGCCGCATCGAAATTTTCGACTGACAGACATTGACCTACCCAGAGAGGGAAAGAAAGGCAATGTCCCAAGAGCTTCTGCAAGCGATTGAGTGCATAGAAATTGATGACCTTTTGCAGTCTTTGCAAAGGTCAACGGAAGTTGGAATAGAGGCAGCGTCAGCTGGCCCTTTCGCTGTTTTTCCGACGCAAACAACTGAGGTTCCAGGCACATTATCGTTGAGCTCCCCGGTTATCAGCTTCGCTGTTTCAGCTGCGTCATCGAGCAGCTCCTCTGACACATCTCATCTATCAAAAGAAGCAAACAATGCTTCAATCACCAATTTTCTCGACATTTCATCGGGTACTGGTCCATCCTTGAGCGGCCAACCTCCAAATCCTGATGATCAACATGAAATTGCTAGTCCGGACCACCTAAACTCGATACTCAGTGTAGACTGGGAAGAAATTTTATCGTCAGAATTCAATTTCGATGCCTCCCCAGTTTGCATCACTCCGGAGCCTTCCTTGCACACTCTCCATACGCAGGAGCGATTAGAACTCGGGGCCTGTTCTCTCGGATTACCATCGCCTCTATCCCTCAACCTGCCGTTCCTAACGACTTCACAGGTTTTACAGAGGGTACCCCCAGATGCATTTTTCCTTCTTGAGTACTATGGCTCGAATGTACTCTTCTTGCTTTCCCCACTACCGAATAGAAAGCCTCCGTGGAAGAGGATCCATCATCCATCTGTGCTCGAGACAACAGCAGCATTACTAATAGATACGCCGGTTAAACACGCGCAATTAGCGTTGTTTTATTCCATTCTATCAATCAGCTCTTTTCATTTCGATTGGCATACTACAATCAAGGCGCAGACCGAGAGCGGTATTGACAGAGACAGTTCCACTCAATCATATTGGTGGAAACTCGGCGAAGAATTCCAGCGAATTGCAACCATACACCTACAGATTTCACTCAGGTGCGAATTTTCGGGTTCATCAAAGGCCAAATACAAGCACATACTTATGACACTTCTCTGTATGGTGACGATATGTGTCAGTATCCCCAACTGGTTTGCTTTAATGCCAATTACCTATCTATCTCGTTCTTCTTTATCACAATTTCCGTGCGGTTTCCAGCTGTATCTGATCATGACTGAACAATATACCCAGGTCCTGACAGGAAGAATGAACAATGGAAGGCGATTCTTGCTCGATGCTGAACGAGCCATCCGTCTTCGCGGACTGAAACCGAACCCATCTAAGAAAGTCCAACTCTTACATAACATATTCTTGTATAACCGAATCATCGAAGACAGCACCTTCATTTATCCAAACATTGAACAATTCAAATCGCCAAGTGTTAGTGGGTCGAGCACTCAAATTTCGTTTCCCGCAAATGGAGTCAAGGATTCAGTATCGTCGAGTTGTGATAATGCCCCCGATGATTTAAATGCGGTTGGGACTGACCGGGCTTTATTTGATCAGCTCATATCGAATGATGGTGCCTGGTTTGAGAAGATATACGGACTGCCGATAGCTCTGATGAACCTGATCTCGCAAGTGACCTCACTTGCTCATGAAGCTGATCAGCAGCAATCATCCCTTTCAGGCGAAAACTTACAGATTGGGGCGTCATTTGATGGCCGTGCACGTACGCTTGAGGACCTCATTTGTGGATTCAAGTGGCAGCCATATCAAAAAGGTCCGAGCGAAGTTCGCATTGGCACAGAATCAACAGGATTATGGCACACTGAATCACTCACTATGCAGGGCTCGACAAACGTCGACATGATGCGCCCTTTTGTATCAGCAATGCACCACGCACTGTTGATTTTCTTCTACAGGCGAATCCGCAAACTCAATCGCTACGTCCTTCAAAATTTTGTTAAGCAAACAATTTCCGAATTATTTACGTTCCAGCGTGTCAAAGACGAGAACAACATCACAACCCCTGTGCCGTGCTGGCCAGGGTTCATTGCTGGATGCGAAGCGATGGAGGAAGAAGACCGCCAACGGATTAGACAATGGTTCAAACAAAGTGGATGTGGATGGCGGAGCTTTGCTGCAATTGGAGAAGTGTTGGAACAGTTTTGGGTGGCCAACGACCTGAAGGGCAGCGCGAGGGATGCAGTCTCAACAGTGGTGGAAATGACTTGGGAGCACTTCTCTAGAACGCACCACCTTGCCATAATTTCTACATGAAAGCAAAGACTAGAATGGATAAAGAATGCTTGCAGCGTTGGGTTCCTTGAGGAAAATGTAGCTGAGGTATGGTATGTCACGGCTTGGGCATTGATGTATAAGCACGTACTCCACGTAGGGCACTTGACCAAGAGCAGAGATATAGTAGTACCTATTCAGCATTTTGCATTCAATCTTGTTCCCACTTGTCATAATTTTGACGGTCCGGCTGGTGCTCGCCTAGAACGGCTATAATTAGCGAGCAAGCCACCTTCGTTGTGCGGGGTTACCATCGGATATCAAAGCCTGATCCCGATAAGTTTCGTCCATGCTCGCTGTTGACCTTCCTGAACCGTCGAGCAGATTGTTTCTCTACTGACTAGATGAGATTAGGCGGCTTTCTCTAGTGCTTTCCGCCGAAGACCCACATCTCGACTCCCCTTATACTGCGGCTGTTCATCGAGCCATAACCCTCTCACAGTAGTCCAGGCACAAATCCTCTTCCTATTATTCGTAAAGGCACTGTTTGTCTCAAAGCTTTCAGAAAAAAGCAATGGCTGAAGTAGCCACCCGTCGACATCCTCCCCCAATCGATCCGGAATACGAGCCGGATGTTGCCATTACAATACTTCCATCCAATGCACCGGTAGGCAAAATTCTCGCCATCTTGGAGCGCGACGGTGGTGTCATATTAGAAAATTTCGTGGGTGCAGAGGAATTGAAAAACATAGACAAGGAGATCGAAGAATCTACGAAGGAAGGGGACGACCACCCGCACACAGGCTTTCCACAAATCCCCGCTGAAACACGCGTGGTGTCTGGTCTAGTGGGGAGATCCAGAACTGTTGCGGGCATTTGCGAGGGATCACTCCTGACCAGTCTCCGGGAGGAGATTTTGACTGATCACTTCTCAATTACCCGTGAGCAGTTCACAGATCAGTATCGCATCGACCCTCTGCTTAGTATCAGCATGTGCTTCCGAATTGGCACGGGTGCGCCACGACAGGCCCTACATCGCGACGATGCGGTTCATGGCATCAACCATAACGTGCCCTTTGACCTGAAGAAGAGCAGTCAGTTTGCATGTTTGATCGCTGGTTGTCGGACGACCAGAGAGAATGGAGCCACCATGTTCGTCCCAGGGAGCCACAAATGGGACGAAAGCCGCCAGCCACGAGTTGATGAAGTGTGCTTTGCTGGTGGGTATTGCACATGGACTGCTTATTTGACCCATCGCTGATTCACAAGTAGAAATGGAAGCCGGTTCTGCGTTAATCTTCATGGGTTCTGCATTCCACGGAGGCGGCCACAACTCGGTCCCTAACTCGCTTCGCGTTGTCCATGGGCTTTTCTTTGTTCGTGGAACCCTGCGGCAGGAGGAAAATCAGTTCTTGGCCATTTCCCACAAGAAGGTTCTTCATATGAGCCCAAAGATGCAGGGCCTTCTCGGTTACAAGAAGCCAGGTTCAGCTTTAGGACTGGTAGACAACAGAGACCCATGCAGTGACCTGAAGGGTGTCTTCCAGCGACTGAATGAATAGTTGGATTCGGTCGGCGAGCAATGGACCTAAGTTCAGAAGAAAAGTTGACACGTTCAATTTCGTCACTCAGAGGCCAAATTACGAGGAAGAATTTTAAGCAGTAGACTCGAGTTAACACAAATACACTCATTTTTCCCCATGTTGACCGTTTTGTCCATTTGCCTACGTATTGTTATTAAATACCCCTATCAACTGGGTTGCTACTGTCTGAGGTGCGTTGTACTACTGGGCTTTCACACGAGCGGAACTTACGGTTAAAGACAGCCTGAATATATCCCTGATGGAAACCAAGAAATGCACCAAAGCCTGCAGTCCCTCATACAACACCTTCATTTGTATAACCTGCTCACTTTGTGAACAGCAGTTCCCGTGGATTTTGGCGACAGTGGTGGCAGTCACGCGGCCTACGTCATTGAGGTTCTTTACGGCCGTGTTAGCCATAGTAGCATTACATCTAGTACTCATAGTATTCGCCACGGCCCTATTCTTGCAGTGCGTGAAAGACAGTCTAGTAGGTAGCTATTGGGCCCCGGTTGCGCGCGTCTCAGGCCCGGTGATAGATGGCTGGTTGGCTGTGGCGAGCGGCGACGGACACGGAGATAGGTAAAGGCATGAATAATGTAGGACAGAAGGATGTGCTGGTAGGGTCGGTGTGGTTGGTGACCAGGTGCGCCTTCGGTAGATAATGTAGGATCCGGGGGCTGCGGATTGAATAGCGCGGAGTCATATATCACAAGGTCACAACGAATACAAGTCTTAAACTCCGGATCTTCAAGTTACCTATCTACATATGACATTACATATTGACGGTTTCATCATCCTCAACTCCAAACAACACGCGCATAGGATCCTGGTACTTGTAGAAACCGCATCCTGGCTTCGCAACACCGTAACCTAGCAGTCTTTGGACTTGAGGGGTGAAGTTTCTGGCGACATCTGGAGGAACTTCGAGGAACTCGTTTTCAGCTGGTCGATATTGGGCCCTGTTAAAAAACATTCCCACCGTCTCACGACATTCATCTCTGTTGATAATATAATCAGCACAACCATCCGGTATCGACGATGCAAAGTCATCTCACTTTGTAGTATTGGCGCCGCCCGCATGATAGACGTGACCATGAAAGAGCAATGTATCTCCAGGCTCTAGTTCAGCAGCTACGGCTTCATGATCATGAGGTTGTCGCTCGTTGTCCCACAAGTGTGATCCAGGGATGACGATGGTTCCTCCGTTCTCTTTTGTGGTTTTCATGATAGCTGTGACACATCCAAGGAACATTGGTGGTCCCACCTCTGTGATGTGCCAGTCGCTTGATGAAGCCAAGTCAGCATCGAAGTATGCTCCTGCTTCATTGATGGATAGGGGCTATAGATTCAAACATACAGATCATCTCGATGAAGTCCCTGCTGGGGCGAGCCCGGGTTGACGCGAAAGCCGACGGTTGATGAGAGGATCGGTTTTGTGGTGACGGTGACTCGATTTTGACCCAGCCAGTGCGGATACGTGTCCGACAGGAGCTCATTCGCAACATCGATCAACAATGGGGTTGTCATGAGGTCGACACAAGCTGGAGACTTGACAACTAAGCCAGTGGCGCGCTGAGTGGTGCTCGGGAAGAAGCCAGATTTATCCCCGGAATCAGCATCGAAATGGGGTTTGAGCTCAGCCTTCACTTGTACAGCGAGCTCTTTGGAAATAAAGTTCTCAACGATGACACCTCCGTCGCGATTGATAATGTCGCAGATTTCCTGGACTGTTGCATCATTCGCTTTCACTCGTGCGATTTTCGGATTGGTGGCCTGGGTGGTCATTTCGATAAAGTAGCAATGCGCGTGGATTGAGAGGACTCGAAAAGAAACAGACGGTTGTGCAGTGATGTGATGATGATCTTCGGTCACGCTCGTTCAGTGAGCTCATGGACTATATAGCAGGTCGATGTCGACACGAGTGATGATACCGACTCTTGTAAATTGGGCAATCTAACAGGACTGGAAGGCGAACAGCGACGTGCATGCGGAGACAGTTCGAAGGATTGCAGCTGAGCTTCGGATGTGAGTCTGTCCGGGAACTTGATTTGCTCGAGTTGCCCCACACCTCGCAGTGATTATCCTATCTGGGGCTAAAGCATACTACCGTGCTTTGATATAGAGGTGTATGATAAGCGATTCATTAATAGAATACATGCGTGCTTGAAATAGGTACTTAGTGCATACAGGGTTCGGGTTTACAAAGGGTGGCAGGGGGAAATAGGAAAAAGGTCCATAACAAATCCGCCATGGCGATGCACGCCAAGCCAAATAATCAGAAGAATTACCAGACAGTAAACAAGACATTCTAATCAAAGAGATTGTACTTTATCCTTCTCTGTCTTTTATTATTCCGTGTTAAAGAGAACATAGACAGCAGATCATCAATGGGGTGGTGTCCTCAATGCGCTAAGATACGTACGCCGAGACTAATTGGTTTGGAGACCTAGTAGGGGGTGACCGCTGAGACTCGCTTACCAATCTCCTTCGGTCTCTTCAGCTTACCGCGTACAGCAAGTCTGACGATCCGGTGGTTCGAGCGGAGAAACCTCTAGATGTTATCATTGATGTGGTTACCCGTTGGCTTTCCACTCTTTATATGATTTGGCATGCCCTTCTCCTTAAGGACTTCCTCGTGGACCTTTGGTATGAGCAGAAGAACGAGTGGGAGGGGTTGGTATTGAGGGGAAAGAAGTTAAGCAGCAAGGTACCGCTCTGCCTCAGGGACGAGAACAAACTCGAGGAGAAGGACTAGGCTATTATTTCCTTATTTAATAAGGCCCTTCAACACTTCGAGCACATCCTGATTACTCTCGAAGGCAACGGTCAGCAGCACAAGCGGAAGGAATAATGCATTGAGGTATATGGGCGTCTGTGGGATATCCTATTTGGCTATGAATACCTCCTTGGAAAAATAGAGGTATATAAGGCTGCTGCCTATTAATATCCCGATCCCGAGCACTTTAAGGTTAATATTAACCTCTGTTGGAAAAATCTTGACAAGTACTCGCGGCTTGACGAGACGCCGGTTTATTATGCCGCTATTATACTTCACCCAGCGTATTGTTGGGGATATTTCGAAGATATATGGGCGGACCGCCCAGACTAGATCCAAACTGCAAAGTCCCTTATAGAAGAACTATACCGGTCTCACTATAAGCCGCGAATTATCCCTCGAGATTGAGAACGCGGCGAGCCGGTTATAAAGAAGCGGCGCATATATTAGAATCCCTTTAACGAGTATCGTGAAGAATCTCATCAGACCCCGACTTTATTACAGCCACCTTTATCGATAACTATCTTGTTACAAGCTGAGGATATAGCTAGAAGTTCTATATATACTGTTAGCGACAAATACAGCAATTAGTTCTATAATGTCTATAAGTCTGACCAGAATATCCTAGATCCTATTGGCTATTGGTATAAGAGACAGAAGGAGTATCTATATCTGTCATATATGGCTCTCGATATGCTCTCTGTCCTTCCTCTTGTTGCTGATATTAAGAGGCTCTTCTCAATATGCAGTCGAATGGTTCGAAACGATCGGGTCAGGCTGGACGCTAGTGCAATCGGGATGATACAGACGGTGAGATGATGGCTTTGTGGAGGCTATATTAAGAGCACGAAGAAGCTCCTTGAAGAGCTCAAGGTGCTAGGGACTGATCTGTTGGCTGAATTGAGCTTTGCGGAAGCCCGGGAGGCAACGGGTGGGAGGATTACGTGTACCGTCCCTTTATAGCGTCCACGTATTTCCATTTCCACGTCCATCCATTCCACGGACCCACCCTTAGCGTCCATTTCCTTCTATTCCATTCAAGGTGGACCCAAATGAACGTCTATCCATTCGACAAGAGGCTGCGTGGATGGAAATGGAATGGACCGCCAGCCTGGACTCGGACGGAGACTTTACTCCAGTACAACAGGCAAGTGCAGTGAGATCCGAGATTTGGTAAGGTGCTAACTAACGAATTAATCTCAATCCGGAGAGGACAAACAAAACATGCGAAGGCGAGACAGTGCCAGTCCTCGAAGGCCAGTCTTGCAACGAGTTTGCGCAGGCCAACAACATCAGCACTTCGCATATTTTCAAACTCAATGGTATCGCGGGCGGTTGCAAGAACTGGCCCCCGGCAGGTCGGGATACGCTTTGCGTCGAAGGAAATTGCAAAAAGGGGGAATCCTGCAAGCGAGTTACTGCCTTCGACTAAACAAATTCCTGGCTTGCAACCAGGCTGTTGACCCCTAATGTGTGAGTTGGCATCATAAAGTGGGCAAAGTTGTCTGTGTAAGCTCCTGGAACGAATACAAAGAGCCCAGTGACAAAGAGGGCATTTCTGGCCCTCTTAACTCCGTCACCACGGCCGTGCCAGTTCCCGAGAACGCCCCATGCGGAGTCAAACAAGAATTTCGCAAGGTAGTACACGGTCCCCAAAGGTCAAGGTATGTTGAATACCTTCAATTCTTTTCTCTACTCAGTCCTTACTGATCACTCAAACGCAGTCCGTGCCCGCATCGCGATTTCGTATAGCATCACCCTCGAAGACTTTTATTTCCTTAATTCCTCTACTGATGATCGGTATTCTAATCTTTTGGCTGGTAAGTTTGCAACCTGTAATAGGACCTCAAAGATCACTCTCTAATAGATTTTCTAGGATTAGCATATTGTGTCCGTCCCGTGGGTAAGATTAGTAACTCTACTGGCTACCCGGCACAAGAAACGCCCACGTTGTGATTCTCAGTTGTAATTCTCAGTTGTAATTCAGTGAACCAACTTGGTTCTAGTTCACTCCAGCACTGTTGTATAGGATTATCGTGGACATAAATTAGTAGGTGAAGTGAGGGTAAGATGATTTTAGGATTATTGGTTTAGTTTGATGTGACTGTACCTGATGTGCTCCTAACTTTGCTCGAATCCATGTCTATCTACAACTTACTCGCCATTTTTCCAGCCTCTATTATTTCAAGCCTCAGATCTCTGTTTCACCTTGTCTTGCTAGTTTGCGTTTGGGCGGACGGTAATCACAGCTACGTTTGTCTTATCCCATCACACCGGGCCATTCAGGGCATACCCATGGATTTTCTGAGATGCCGAGGAACACCGTTTGCGCTTATAGGATCTGACTCGTCTGCAAGCGAGAACCTCACCCTATTTTATCACCATCAAGCCTGCGCCGCCCGTCTCATAAATGAGCATATTGGCGACATCCAGCTAACAGTCCAAACCCCAAGCTCCTTCATTAAGTAATCACCTTTCTCTGTTCTTTGGTTCAACAGAACGCTTTTACAACATGGCGCACGCACTTCAATGGAGCAAAGTCTCTTTTCGCCTTATCTGGAGGCTACCCTTCTCTCGTGATGCTGGCATTTCTTACCACAGCTTCAAGGCTATTGATGTTTATGGGACAACGAAAACGCCCCCCAAAGCTTCTCTTAGAGACTGTTGTGATTCAAAAGATGGAATACCTTGATCGTATGATTCGGTTGGACCTTGATTTCACCCACACGCTGCTGCCAGCTTGAATATGACTCGACGACCGTATCCCATCAAACACTGCCACGAAGAGTCCTTTTTTTTTGGGTACATTTCTTACATTGGTTGATATTTTGCCCGTTTGGCGGAGTGGTCTATCGCAAGGTTTGGCATGCCACCGTAACTCTTTCACAAAGCTTCAGGTTTGTGCTGGCCTTATGGACTCTGGCAAACGGGCCAATGCACTATCGTTTGCCTACATTTCTGGGCTCTTGACATTGGTGAACCTAAGCCTCAGAGGGCCCTTTTCCCATATAATGTACGTCTTCTGTGAGCTCAGCCAATCTTGGCTGACATCATCCAGTTCAACATCAAAGTTGTACATGAGCCTGGCCAGGATACTACGCATTTCGGCATAAGCCAGGCTGCCGAGGTTCAGTTAGTTAGAGGTGTTGTTTGCTTCCAATAAGGTATATATTCTGTGTAATGGAAAATTTAAGAGAAGAGGAAGAGGGATCAACTCACTTTTGGCCTATGCAGTTGCGGGCTCCAATAGAAAATGGCTGGAAAATCTTGCGGTCGTCGTCGGCGTAGTAGGAATCGCCCAACCAACGCTCGGGGACAAAGTCCTCTGGGTCTCTCCAATGATTCGGAGAGTGGTTGCTTGAGTATTGATGCACCGAAACGATAGTCTATAGAAGCGAGTCAACCTCACTGCCCAAGGTCTTACTTGCACAAGACAAGCTGTCATCTCCAATGTGAAATAAGCCAGGTGAGGGACTTACCCCGGCGGGAAGATATTTGCCCAGAACTGTAAGCCCACCCTTTGGAATGACTCGAGGCATTCCAATCGGAACAGGAGGATAAATCCGCATGGACTCTTCCAGGACAGCAGTGGTATACTTAAGTGAGTTGGTGGTGAGCATGTCAATTTGGTCGTCAGACTCGAACATGTCGCGGATCTCCTCCTTCAACTTCTTGAGCTTTTCGGGGTTCCTCGATAGAAAATAGAGGGTTGCAGATAAGGCAGTCGCCGTCGTCTCCGAGCCAGCGACGATGGTTGCAAACATGCCGCTGCTTAATTCAGGGTCCGTCAGGGCTTCCTGTTTATCCTTGTTCTTCAAAAGGGAGGTCATAAAATCCGGTCGGTCGGTAACGTTGGCCAGACGTCGGGCCACCTTTTCGTCTGTCATCTGTTGGTGCTTCCCGGGCAGCGCCTTCTGCCCGGCTGGGACGAACAACTCTACTACCCTCTGGGCGCCAGGATACCGTCTGATTCCTCCCATGATGGCCGTAGCGCGGACCGTGTCAAAGATGACTTTAACCCAAGGGTGGAACTCTTGATTCTTCAGACAGTCAAAGGGCTCGCCGAACGACAATTCGCCCATAATGTCAAAGGTAGTCCAGTTCAGCCAGGCACATACATCCACAACCTCGCCCTTGGATGCCTTATCTTTGAGGCCTTTGATCAGTGCATCAATGTAGACTCTAATTAGAGAGTCCTGATCCCTCAGAGCCTTCTCGGAGAAGGCGTGAGCCAAGGGGCGACGCAAGCGTGGGTGGTAGTGGTTCTTTGACGAGAAAAGAGACGGGACTCCGTTGGGTGGGTCGACATAGAACGCCGCCTCCTTGTCGGGTAATGAATGCCCCGGACGATGTGCATTAATATCCTTCCAGGCTTTGGAACTGGTATATGATAGCTCATTTGGCGATATCCGCACAACGTCTCCATATTTTTGATGCAATTTGTAGACATAGTCGCACGTGTTCCCAGTAATCACTGCCCTCAGATATGGAATTGACGTGGCGGCCGACGCTTTGGGTCCGGGATAGGTACTGAGAGGGCTCAGATAGATGTTGTACATCATGACAAGTACCGTGAGCACTACAACGGCGATAATCTAAGATTCCCGAGGATCAGTCTTTTTGTGCAATTCCCTTTTCGGAGCTTCAATATCGCTCCACTCACGGCTATGAGGGCATAAGCGAGAGGCCGCGTAGCACCACGGAGGGCTTCTGAGAAGTTGCTCGAGAGTAACATTTTTGGTATAGTCACTTCGCCAAGTTCTGAGGTTCTTTGCTCTCTAGCGGCTGTGGTGTATACGAAGGTTCACACTTGGCACCACTACCCTCCTACCGCGAGGCGGCGAACCACTTAAGTAGCTTTCGGAAACAACATGACGACACGGACAAAGAATAATTTGCTGGTGCCTCGGCAACTGAAATATATATTGAATGCTTCACAGATGATCATTATCTCTCCTTTCCTCGGGTAAGTACCTGTCCTCGGGTAAGCACCTGTCCTCGGGTAAGGACATATCCTCGGATCTCAATGCGACCTACCTTGTAGCCTTCTGTACCTGAGAGGCTGACTAAAGTCTCACTCATGTGCGGCAACTGATATAGTAGATAGCCAAAAGTCTGTGGCCACCCCACGTGCAAATAAGTGATAGGATGACTGCGCTACAGGGAAAGATGTATGGAGACGGGCAATTATTTGAGTTAATTATGTGTACAAGCGCTTACATTCCAGCTCCTGCTCGTTGATATTTCCGTCCTTATCGGCCACTCGCTCGCCAAAGATACGCAAAGAATTTTTTCTGCTCGTCTCATAAACATGCCACCCGTGCTTGAGCATAGCTTTCCTCGACCCCCTTGTTGCTGTGAATGTCAGGTATGCATCCTGCATCGCAACGCTAGTTGCTTTCTCCAGCTTTGTGGACGGACCGCGGAACAGGCCGTGGGTGCCAAAGATCATGGGCAACTCGGATGAGTGGTAGGCGCCAATGTATGGCACGGGAGACACGTTGCTAAAGTTGCCTCGATATTCATAACGCCAGGTATCGAGACCTGCCGCTAGGCGATTGGATGATGTCTTGTAAGCTGGGCAGAGAAATAGCGATAGCGTGACTTGCTCTGCGATAATTGTATCAACCCCACTACCCGTATATCCGAACGGATAGCCGTCCTGTGCAGCCGTGCCGATAATCGCAGGCTACATTGTAGAGATATGTCAGAATTTAGAGTCAATCAAGTTTTGGAGTAGTGGAACGCACGATCTTTCCCTGGGCACCCAAGACTGAGCGCTCAGTATAGTTGCTGAACACCAGTCGGCCATCTGGTACAGGCTTGAAAGCTAGCGAGGGAGTGGTCCCTTGCTCAGTATACTCTTGGATAAAATTCTCGATATCCTGGTAGGGAACCTGGCGCATACAAGCCAACTCCTCGGCCGGTGAGTCTCTCTGGCATCCCAGATTCTCCGCCACGAAGGTAAAGTTGGAGTGATCTGTAGCGCTGTCACCTGATCCGGCATTTGTGAATTCACTGGCCGAGTCCATAATGAGGCTACTGACGATGGGGTTTTCGGGATAGGCGTAGGTGTAGCTGTCACAGCGTAAGAAGACATCCAAAACCGTCAAGTTGGATAGAGCTTACTAGGCCACAGACATAGCCCCGGCGCTTTGCCCCCAGAGCGATATGCGTGTTTTGTCACCGCCGAAATAGTGGATGTTGTCCCGCACCCACTCGATGGCCATGCGCTGATCTAATAAGCCGAGATTCTGGCTCTCAATACCAGCAGAGCGAGGGAACCCGAACATGTTGATGCGATAATTGAAACTGACAACAATGTGGGATTTCGTTCGCTGAACCCACTGGGTGGGAATTTGGTAGGGTACATCTTGACCTCCAGTTGAGAACCCGCCTCCATATATGTAAATCAGAACGGGAAGATTGTCTCCTCTCCGGGCCCCTAAAGGAGTCCAGACACTAAGTGTGAGACAGTCTTCACTGATGGAGCCGGTTTTATTCAAGCCTTGTAAGTTGAACTCCAAAACCTCCTGCGAGTAGAAGTTACCCCGGCTCACGCCGAGGTATTGGGGGCAACTAGGGGGAAGCTTCTTGGCTTGGATGTCTCCAAACTTCTCAGCAGGATGGGGTCGGTCCCATCGCAAGTCACCGATGGGAGCTTTGGCATACGGAATGCCAAGGAATTGCCGAACCGAAGGATTGCTCCTGTCGATCACACCATGCACAGTACCAAGGCTCATTTTGACAGACTGGGCAGAGGACAACGGTGGGAATACTACGAGCGGCGCCAGGAGCCACAGGCAGTGGAGCATGAATTGAAGAAGTGTGGTCATCTTATGAAGAGACGAAGTTGAACTTGGGTCAACAGCCACGTAGTTCGTGCCAATGACCCGAGCACGCAACAGTATATATACCTTTGCACCACATCAGATGAGGCCCATTTATTGTTGGGTCTGGCCGTTAGTGCTTCCGAGGAAACTCCACAACTTGGGCTATATTCTCGGCGGAATTCACATCATGGTGCGATTTCCCCCGCCTCTCCACCCCCCACACATGTCACGAGTGCTACTCAAGCCATGAGCTCCACCACTACCCTTGATCAAAGCGGAGACCACTCAGTTTCTTTGAGAAATATGGCCGGGAGTATGAGTAACATTGGCTAGTCCGGGGGGTAAACCTTTCCGGCGCGGGGTCAACTGGTTCTCCCTCGTTGCCACTCTGGGGTCTGAGCTATTTAGCCTGTGATCCAAATATCAAGGATGGCATGGAAACGGACCGATTAACAGCTGACCCCACCTAACCGTCAACCTCTGTGCCGTAGGTACTCGGTGCAATTCAGGATGCAGGACGATTGGTAGAAAGCTCACTGTACACGCACCATGGTGATGTGCGGGCGAAAAGGTAGACAACCAGGCAGAGAAAGCGAATGTTACCCAGTTCAGCTCTATGTAGCCGTTTTACCTTCGTTAGTTACGTCATGTGCATTGTAACAGAGTAAAAGTCAAAGATAGGAATGAATGTTAATAGCAATGGGATTCGTACATCACCTGCTGCAATATCCACGTACGGAATCCTACCTAATACAAGTGGCTCTAAAATAGTCATCTATCCTCACCCATGTTAGGGTTTACCCAAACTGTCAGAACTAAAAGCTGCGCAAATAATGTTCTTTTTCAACATACCAGCCATTAAATTCACTGATGGCGCAGGATAGCACCTCACAACTCCGATATGAGCCATACAGCGACAGGAGACGCCGTCAGTCTCCTAATCTAACGAGGCTAACGTCTACAAACCAGAACAGCTTCTCCATGGGAACTCCTTGGAATCCGCTAAGGTCAGGTTTTATAATTTTCAGCAGAGGTTCATCGGGATCACTGTCTTGGAAGGTGGCAATATTGCCTCGCAGACTAAGAACGCTAAACAAGTCTTCTTCAAGTCATCATACAGTGCACATCTTATTCTGCTGGATGCGCATCGGCAGGCAAGCTAATAAGGAGCTTGGTGGATGTATTTGAGCTCTTCCGGGGGCCATTCACAGTGAAACTCAATGCGAACTAGACAGGTGGCCACACTTGGAGGTACAATAGTCCGACTTGCTGTGTGTAGTTTAGTCTATGTTGATGATTTGGCGTTGTATAAATGAGTGTGATCAACTTTCCACGTTAACACCACACGGTGAAACTGGATGATTCCCCTCCCACTGACTATTTGTTACCTTGTTGTCTTTTTCAGGCGCGTTAATAGGAGTAAGTTTCCGCATTTAGTAGGTGACCGACTAAATCCCCAGCATCGCCAGTCACATAATAGATATACTAGTACTTCAACATCGACGGCAATTGGGATTCTTAGCAAGTCTCATGACGTCCTCTACATTGTCTTCAACTGACAGAAGTTCATCGCCGTAGCCGACCACTAAGTAGGTACAGCTGTCTCGGCGGCAGGATCTACAAAGACGCCCGAGGATCGTGACTCCAAATGCTTGTCGTGTTGATTGTTCGGGGGTGAGAATGACCACAGTAAGACTAGTCAACTAAGTAGCCAGGCCACTTAAGCGGCTCGATCGATTGAGTCTACTGGAAAAGACTAGGTGTAGCCGCAACAACCTGTCAGAGCCATTGCGCTCTTACTTCTGTCATCTTGCAGAAAATTAATGAGCCGCATGTCGATTTAAGTATGTAAAGTCCTGTATCTCTATGTCTAGGGTAGGCCTCCAAAAATTTGAGCATGATAAGATAAGATAAGCTAGCTTAATGTCTTATCATCCCCACTTTGTTAAGTGCATCCTTCGATGCCATTTACCAAGATTTTGCAGTTATAGCGATCCAAGAACCACAGGCACGGAAAATTGACGGCAAACTTCTCACAGTCCCCATGGGACACCCCAAATGGATCAAAATGGTTCCCACAATTTGGAGAGATGGCAGATGGCCAATCCGGAGCATGTTGTGGGTGAATAGGGATTTGGAGGCCGAGCAAGTACCAATACAGTCCCCGGACTTGACAGCAGCAACCATACGACTTCCGGACCGAATAGTGTTGGTCGTGTCAGTGTACGTGCCGGGGGGCAAGCCTCAGACTCTTCGACACACATGCCATACCCTGCACCAGGTGATCCTCGACCTCAGGAGCAGGACAGGGATGGTGGTGGACGTCTTACTGGCAGGAGATTTTAACCAGCACGACCGGCTGTGGGGAGGAGACGACGTGCCATTGGTAAGGCAAAGCGAGGCCGAACCGATCATCGACCTCATGAACGAACACGGTCTTTGCAGCCTTCTCCCGAGAGGCACAAAGACATGGCAAGGCCCCGACAAGGAAAGCACAATCGACCTGGTGCTGGCGACGGCGGAAGTGGCAGACGAAATGGTGACGTGCTCCATACACCCGACAGAACACGGATCGGACCACCGGGCGATCCAAACGACGTTCGATCTCGCGAGGCCTGATCGGATTGCCGCGGAAAGACTGTTGTTCAAGAATGCACCATGGACAACAATCAGAACCAGGGTGGAGGACAATCTCCGAGAGCTTCCCTGGACTGTCGGCGTGCAGGAACAGACAGACCAGTTAATGAGGGTCATCCTCGAGGCGATCCACGAGCTGACGCCCCGAGCACAACCAGTACCGTACGCGAAGCGCTGGTGGACGAAGGATTTGACAAGACTTCGGCAGGTGTATACGTTCTGGCGGAATCAGGCCAGGGTACAGCGGCGAGCAGGTCAGATGAGGCACGACCTGGAAAGACGGGCCAAGGAAGCATCCAAGGAGTACCATGATGCCATCCGGAAACGGAAGAAACTGCACTGGGACGATTTCCTGGCAGAAGATGTCAACATATGGAAGGCGGCCAAATACTTGAAACCTGGAAAAGACATCATGGACAACAGGGTACCCCCTTTGAAGAGACAAGACGGCTCCACCACGAAAGATAGGGTGGAGCAGGCAGAGGAGCTGTTCAGCACGTTCTTCCCGCCGTTGCCGGCCAGGATTGAAGATGAAGGTGACCGACCGCAACGGAGGGAAGTGCACATGCCAGACCTCACCATGGAGGAAGTTGAAGGAAAAGTGCTATCAGCGAAACCTTGGAAAGCGCCTGGAGAGGATGGTCTGCCAGCAATGGTGTGGAAACAGCTTTGGCTAGTGGTTAGATACCGTGTCTTGCACCTCTTCGACTCATCCCTCAGGGATGGTGTGGTACCCCACCAATGGAGGAGTGCGAAGATCATCCCGCTAAAGAAAGCAGATAAGGGAGACTACACAGTGGCCAAGGCATGGAGACCGATATCGCTGCTGTCAACACTGGGCAAGATACTCGAGGCAGTCGTTGCAGAGCGGATATCCTATGTTGTGGAGAGCTATGGACTGCTGCCCGCAAACCACTTCGGGGCAAGGAAGCGAAGGTCAGCCGAACAAGCACTGATACTGCTGCAGGAGCAGATCTATAAGGCATGGAGGGCCGGCAGGGTGCTCAGTCTAATCAGTTTCGACGTCAAAGGCGCTTACAATGGAGTGTTCAAAGAACGACTACTGGAGAGGCTGAAGGCGAGAGGCATACCTGGTGGACTGGTGAGATGGATTGACGCCTTCTGCTCTGGACGAATGGCCACCGTGGTGGTAAATGGGCACACGTCACAGCTACGGGAGTTGCCACAGGCAGGTCTCCCGCAAGGATCACCGCTGTCGTCGGTGTTGTTCTTGTTCTTCAATGCAGATTTAGTGCAGAGAAGAATCAACGCAAGAGGTGGTTCGATGGCATTCGTGGACGACTACTCAGCCTGGGTAGTGGGACCAACAGCGGAGGAGAATCGAGCCGGCATCCAATCAATTATAGACGAAGCACTGGGCTGGGAAAGACGGAGCGGTGCGACGTTCAACGGAGACAAAACGGCCATCGTGCATTTCACGCGAAACGCCGCGCGTACCAGCGACAAACCGTTCATGATCAAAGGAAAAGTAGTCAAACCCAAAGCGAGCGCCAAGATCCTGGGAGTGGTCATGGACGCGAAACTGCGGTACAAGGAACACATAGCTAGAGCCGCCGCAAAGGGGCTCTCGGCTGCTATGTGTTTGAGAAGACTGAAAATGCTGTCACCGCGGACGGCAAGACAACTGTTCGTAGCAACAGTAGCTCCCACCATGGACTATGCGTCCAGCGTGTGGGCGCACTCATGTGGCATTAGAGAAGCTGCTTGGCTGGACAAGGCACAGATGGTTGGAGCACAGGCGATCACGGGAGCTTTCCGGACCGTCGCAACGGCGGTGGCAGAGGCCGAAGCTAGCATCCAATCGGTGCAAGAACGGCATGCGCAAGCGGCAACAAGGTTTTGGATCAACCTCCGGACCCTTCCCAGGACACACCCGTTGGCGACACTGAAAGTGAAAGTGTGTCGCCGATTCGTATCGCCGATGCAGAGGATTGCTCAAGTACAAGGGGAAACAGCCACTGAACGAATGGAGATCATTCGGGAGTACGCGTTACCACCATGGCGAGACCGTATCCCGGTGTCGTGCGACCCTGACCGGGAGAGAGCGGCGGAAGAAGCAAAGAGGGTGGATGGCATAGTCATTGCCACCTGCTCCTCGCAGAGAAGGGGCATGGTAGGCATGGGAGGTGTCGTACGAGACACGGCGATCAATAACGATGACGAGGTAGTGGCCAGCTACTCCATCACTCTCGGATTGACGGAGGAGCTGAACCTATACATCGCCGAGCTAGGAGCTATAGAGAT
The DNA here is from genome assembly GCA_020740775.1 of Ilyonectria destructans. Lineage (NCBI taxonomy): Eukaryota > Fungi > Ascomycota > Sordariomycetes > Hypocreales > Nectriaceae > Ilyonectria > Ilyonectria destructans. Next base: position 3,146,690 of record JAHEWK010000009.1, on the reverse strand, counting down.
GGTATTGAGATGTATGCCGTCTGGACTCTGCCGGCGGGATATGACTGTCATGACGAGCAGCCGCTCCGCACTAGAAGTCATACGGCGGCCACGACAACAATCCGGCCAACAGATCATACGGCAAATATACGACCATATCAAGCGTCTCGAAGACGAGGGCCACTCTCTCCGGATGTTGTGGGTTCCAGCAGGAGAAGAGGATTTCGCGCTGGGAACAAAAGCCAAAGCAGCAGCGCGGAAGGCCACAGAAGGAGAATGCAGACCAGACGTGCCACCACATCTAGCAAGATCCACAAGGATAAGACTAGCGATAACCAAGCAGCGGCAAACAAGAACACTACCAGAAAGAGTCGGGAAATACTCGAAGCAGATAGACACGGCACTGCCAAGCAAGCATACCCGTACTCTATATGACCCGCTGAAGAGGAAGGAAGCAGACGTACTGTCGCAGCTCCGCACCGGAATGGCGAGACTTAACAGCTTTCTGTGCAAGATAGGAGCAATGGAATCGGACACTTGCGAATGCGGGCAAGCATCAGAGACAGTGGAACACTTCCTATTCCGCTGCACAAAATGGACCGCGCAACGAGAAGGCATGCTGCGATGCTCACAGACAAAGATGGGAAACCTATCATACTTCCTGGGAGGAAAGGCGGCGTCTGACGGTGACAAATGGGCGCCAGACATGCGGGCAGTACGGGCGACGATCAAATTTGCCATTGCAACGGGGAGGCTTGACATGGACCAGAAGCCTCAGGCACACTAACTATTCAGATTGAATCCTACTAACATCATACAGTCTCATTTTGGCAGACCGTGCTTCAGCTGCTGAGGATAGGATGCTGAACACTTGGAGAAATTGGCCTTCAAGCAGGCCTGTCACTGCATATACATCAGATTGGAACAGTCAGTAAAGTGAAATTGTGGGGCTTCGGGTGATTATGGAAGAACCGTACGAAACGAAAATAGCTTAGCGCAAAGGCCCTCTGGGGTGTGTCCCCCCGGGCGAAATAAAATCCATCCATCCATTTACTGATCTACGCAAATCTGAGTCCGTGAGTATCAGCCTCGGTATCGTCATCACCTCCTCCATCATGTTTGCAGCACGAAGACTGATTGCACGGCCTTGGCTGCGCGTTGCCACGCGCCAAATTCACGCGACATCCCCGCGTTTCGCCGCCGCGGGCCCTCCCAACCTGCCGGAAATGATGATGAATGACCCCGAGATTCGGGAGACGTTTGAGAAGCTGAGCCGACATCCTCCGGCCATTGCAGCCATGCAGAAAGTTGGTGATATCATCAAGGGAAAGGGTATGTTGGAAATATATTCCTGGCGCTGCATAGGCTCCCTCTGACTCATTCGCTATAGGATTCGACGCTACCAAACCTCCAAGCAAGATGGATATGATTCGGCTCATGATGGATACGCAGTTTCAAGAGGCGGCTCAAACAGTAGGTTTATACTCTGGGTTTTTGTATATTTGAGGCTGATAACAGACTTGCAGTTGTTCACTGAGATGCAAAACGCAGGCATTGAGATAAACTCTGATGTCGGTTTTACCCTCCCTCACGACCTGTTTTCATTGTACTGACTACCTTGATAGGTGTTCATGAAGATGATGGAGAATGGTAAGGGTAATTGACGGATTGTATCGATAACACCAGCAAATCATTACCCGATGTATTGGCTGGATGAGTGCTCTATCAGGCTTGAATGTTAGCTCTCACATGGGAGTGCCGACAGGTGTCTGTAATGCTATAGACAACCGTCGCGTCTTTCTCGCACACATACTAAGGAATGTATCATGGAAAAATCGCAATCACAAACACGTATATCTAAAATTCTAGGGTCCAGAACTATGCTGTGGCATGTAGGTCCATTCGAAACTCCATCACCCTATCAAGCTGTTGGGCCAGTAAAATTGCATACTCGTTGGAATTCGCAGTCAGGATAGTCACAAACATGGCTTGCACCGCCCACATTCAATCGACAACTACATCATCGTCTTGCTGAATCATAGTCGCTGCTAAGCAACCTAACACAAACGCCAAGGGAGATAAGAAGGACATAATTGCTCACGTACAATAGTTTGACGGCTATTGATCTTTTATGGTGATGGATCGTCGTGTCGTTGAACAGTTGAGGCATCATGCAGAGTTTCCAGAGCTTATCAGATTAGCCAGTCATAGCTGCACTTGCGTCCGAGACAGAGGCGTCTGGAGCGGGGACTAAGACATTAATGATTGAGTCTGCCGGGTCAGTATCGCTCCTATGTCGGCTGAAGGTAGTAAAAACGGATGGAGGACGTTGACTCGTGCGCTTGTGTACTGATCCGAGCCATTGTGATTCTAGAAGGCAAATGTCAACTTGTAGTTTACTTCGTACGTAGTCAAATTCGTCTCTTTGGTAGTAGGAGATTCAGGGGGAAAAGGGAAAACTTCAATGATCGGCTCGATATCACCATTGTCGTCAATTCTTCGCTCTTCAAGGGTACAGTAACCGGGGTAACCTCGGGATTTCTAGCCAGACACAGTAAAACCTCTCATTTCTTTCCCGCTTAACAAGGACCCCGTCGACCTACCAGCTGCTCCCGCCTCGCTGCTCGCAAACAGAAGCGGCAGAGTGCTTTCATTTCTAGGTACACCTGGCTTTTCTGCTATCGGTCTTATCTTCAACTTGGATGTAAATCTTGAAGATCTTATTCCTGATGTACTAGATATTCCAGATTTTAAGTAATGGGATGATCTATCTTTAGACGCTGCCCAAGAGCATAACCTGTTTACTCATTGGTATATGAGACATGGAAATCTCACCCTAGATTGCCAGTGCCGCAATCCGACAGAGTACAACAAAAAAGGTCGAGGCGTGACCAGGCTGTGAATAGTCCGTCATATGCTAATCATCTGAGAGATATATAGTGAACCAACGAAGGGCATGGGGGTACTATATCACCAGTCCGCATACACTACTCCCTCGTATGCCCCGAGCTGAACACGGCCAGATTCAATAGTCTCAATATCCCCCCCGAGCAACCTCGTCCACCTAGAGTTAGAATATTCATCCAGCGCAACCTTTTGTTTCTTGTCCGAAAAGTTCAGCAAGACCAGTGCCACTCTCCCATCGTAGCTTGTCATGGTATATGCAAAAACATGCTCACTCTTCTCATACTCGGGCAATTCGTCGAACCGCCCATACACAAAAACATCTTTCTCCTTCTGTCGCAACGCCAGGACCTCTCTCCAGAAAGCCAATACGCTCTTGTCATCCTTTTCCATCTGCGCGACATTCCACTTGTCGAAGTCATCGTTGACGCGCATCCAAGGCTTTGATCCTTCCGTGAACCCGCCATTCTTCTCTGCGGTCCATTGCATGGGCAGCCTTCCATTGTCTCGTGCCTTGAGCCTCATCTCCCTCATGACATCGGACATGTCAGCACCGTGACCTCTCCTTTTGAGCTCGCTGTTGTAGTAATTTAGGCCTTCAACATCAATGTAGTCGTCAATGGTCCACGACTTCGGCGCATTCGCCATGCCAATCTCCTGGCCCTGCAGCAGAAACAGCGTGCCGCTCAGCGTCCCTAGGTAGACGGCCAGCATCTTGGCTGCGTCCTTCCGATACTGGGGTAGATCCGATCCGTACCGCGAAAGGGAGCGACCGGAGTCGTGATTGTCCATGTATACTGAGTTCCAACCGTCGAATTTGGGCATAGCGTTCTGCCACCGGTTGGTGATGGCCTTGAGCTTGGAGAGCCGGAAGTCGTCTCGCTCATACTTGTGGTTGACACCGAAATCCATGTCGACAATGTCACCAGTAAAGAGCATATTGAGTTCATGCCTGTCCTTGGCAACATAACTCGCCACGCTCGCCTCATCCTTGGTGAAGCCTAGTTCGCCAACAGTCATGCAGTCATATTTGTCCAACACCTCGCCGCGCATCTCGCGGATGTACTCGTGCATTCGCGGGCCGCTGGCAAAATACTTGTCCCCCGGCTGGAACTCGTCACCGGGCCGCGTGACGGGCGCGTCGGGGAGGTCCGGGTGCTTAGACATGAGATTCATCGAGTCGATGCGGAAGCCGTCAGCGCCCTTGTCGAGCCAGAACTGCATGTCGGCGTAAATTGCGCGGCGCATGTCCTCACTGGCCCAGTTTAGATCGGGCTGCGAGGGTAGGAAGAGGGCGAGGTAGTATTGGCCTGTGGACTCATCCCATGTCCAGGCACTGCCGCCGAAGATGGAAGCCCAGTTGTTGGGTGGCTTTCGCGTGCCGTCTGGTTCGAATTTGGGGTCGCGCCAGAAGTACCAGTCTCTCTTGGGGGAGGTTCTTGATGAGAGTGACTCTCGGAACCATTCGTGTTCGTGGCTGGTGTGGTTGACGACGAGGTCTAGAAGAATCTTGATGCCTCTCTTGTGGCAGCCTTGGATCAGGGTCTCGACATCTTGGACGGTTCCATAAGGGCGGTGAATGTCTCGATAGTCTGAGACATCATAGCCCATGTCGTACTGAGGACTCTTGAAGATGGGCGACAACCAGATGGCACTGGCTCCTACCGACTGGATGTAGTCGAGCTTCGAGATGATGCCTGGCAGATCACCAAGTCCATCGGCGTCCGAGTCCAAGAAGCTGGCCGGGTAGATCTGGTAGACCACCGCTTCCTTCCACCATTGCGCCTCCGGAGGAGTAGACCGTGACATGTTTGTTGATGTCGATGGTGCTATGGTGGTTCTGTCATGAAGAGTCTGACGAGTTTAAGTTCCAGAAGTTAGTGTCTTGTTCCTGTATCTCTTATACCCGAGTGCCACTTGCCGGTCCGACAATGCTGCACCTAGTCTCGACGGTTGGCGATGCTCGGTTGAATTCGTCATTGAGCCTCGCATCTTGTCGATCCCATGCTCGTCTACGCTAGCATGTGAGGGACATCGGCTGATCTCTGATGGGTGAATTGTGATTCGCTAGTAAGCCCAAGAAGAAAAAGAAAGTATTCTTGTCGGACCGCCAAAGAACCAACCATAATTCAGCCTGTTCGCACTCACTGAGTGATTTGCCTAGCCAATAGAAATTCAACCATTTCACCCGGAGGCTCCATCGCGCTTAGACGGCGCCGTCTTTGGGGTTCCCACCTGATTCCCCATGGGGCTCCGTTCAGACGAAAGAAAGCCACCAGCTTTCTGGGGATCACGAGTCACGCTGTATTCGGGTCGTCGATATATCTTATTGGCAGTCAGGAGGCAGATACTAATCCCTGTCGGTACAAAGCCCATTTGCCTCCTGACTGCGAAAGACATAAAGACTGGGCACGATGCCCTCACAAATAAAACGGTAGGACCTCACAATCAGTCTCGGTTCACCTTCACATCCTCATTCAGACTCACTCTATCACGCACTCAATATGGATACCAAGCCTGAGCCCGTCGTGACTGTGTCCGACCACATCGAAAAGGCCCCCATCGCAGACTCAGCCGCTGTCCAAAACGCTGTCGACGCGCAGGACCTCACCCCCAAGCAGCAGTACCAGCGCCTCTGGACAAATCTCAAAAAGGACAAGCGTTATGTCCTCTGGTCGGTCTACATCATGTCTCTTGTCTTCGGATGGGGTTACGACTCTGGTCTTTCAGGTGTTGCCATCGCCTTCCCAGAGTTCCGCAAGGCCTATGGCGATTATTACGCTGTGGGAGACCAATTCGTTATCCCTGCGCTTTGGCAGTCTCTCTGGAACGCGGCTAGCACCATTGGTCAGGTGTTTGGAGCTTTCTTGACAGGCCAGTTTGCAGACCATGTTGGTCGAAGGGCTGTGCTGTGGACTGCTGTCGTGCTGTCCCTGTCTTCGTCCTTTGCACTTGTTTTTGCCCCGAGTCTGCCTATCCTATTCATCTCCAAGCTCCTGCTGGGCTTCTCCGTTGGTCTCTCGACTGTCACGCCTCCACTGTACGTTACCGAAAACGCACCTGCTGCGCTCCGAAGCTCCCTCAGCTCTTTGACAAACGTCATCATCGTCCTGGGTTTCTTCCTCTCCTCCATCACAGGCTGGGGAGCTTCCAAGATACATGGCGAATGGAGCTACCGGCTCGCCTTCGTCATGACGTTTCTCGTCCCGACGCTCTTCACCATTGTCCTCCCTTTCTTGCCCGAGTCGCCTGTCTGGTACGTCAAGAAGGGCAGAGATGATGACGCTCGCAAGGCAATAATCAAGCTTTATGGCAAGGAAGTCGACGCCGAGGAGAGGCTCAACTTCATCAGGTCTGAGCTTGAGGTTGCAGCTGGCGAAGCCAACATGGCCAAGCAAACGAGCTGGAAGGCCATCTTCTCCAAGGAGCACCGATCGCGAACTCTTATTGCTGTCATGGGACTGCAATCTCAGAACTTCTCTGGTGGATACTTTGCAAGTGAGTGGTCTAAAACTTGGGATTTTGCTTAGCAATTGCTAAAGGCTGCAGACACGTACCAGACGTATTACTTCGAGCTCATTGGCCAATCTGACCCCTTTGGCCTCACGGCCATCTCCTCGACCCTCCAATTCCTTTCCAATTGCGCTGCCGTCGCGGTCTCAGATGTTCTCCCTCGCCGAAAGTCGCTGATTGGCGGCGGCACGCTGCTTTGCTGCTGGTCCATCATCATCGCCGGAACCTCCCTGGCCGGCACAGCTAATAAAGCCGCTAACACAGCTCTCCTCTGCTTCATGATCACATGGTCGATGCTTTACACTGCCACGGTGGGCTGCTTCGGCTGGGCTGTGGCGCAAGAGACTGCCTCGCAGGCGACACGTCCCAAGACAATTGCCTTCAGCCTGGTGTGCCAGCAACTCACTGCGCTCATGCTTTCGTCTGTATTCCCGTACTTCATCAACCCCGATCAGTTGAACTGGGGGGGCAAGGTCATGTTCTTGTTCGTTGCTGCTGAGATTGTTATTCTGGGTATTCTGTTTTTCTTCCAGCCTGAGACGAAGAACAGGACCTATCATGACATTGACTGCTTGTATGCTGAGGGTGTCCCTCCGAGAAAGTTTCGCGAGTTTGTTGTGGATGGCGGAACTGTTATTCGGAAGCCTCGCTCCTAGGGTGGTCGTTTGTCAATTTATTCAGTAGGGCTTAGCTTGTGGGTGGCTGTCGCTGACGACATGAATCAAATTGGGTTGGAAGGATCTGAGTTTAGGAACTAAAGCAGGACAATGAGAGTACATTTACTTGTATTCAATCGACACATGAAGAATTTTTATTTCTGTTCTTGATATTTTAACACTGTAAGCTGTCCATTGAATTGGATGGCCGTAGGTCGGCATCACCGCCATCTTTTCTCCGGTGATGAGAGGGGCGTCCAAAGCTAGCGAAGTCTGCTTATTAGTCCAGCCCCCAGGTACTTAGCCGGGGTCCTTCTCCGCATATATGAAAGCTGTGCCCCCCAAACATTGTTCCCTGACCAGCTTCAAAATAACCCCAGTCACGTCCCGCCCAACAAGCTCAACAATGCCAAAAAAGCCGCCCAAAGTCCGGCAAGCTTGCGATGCCTGCCATGCGCGCAAGGTGCGCTGTGATGGCTCCAGGCCATGCATCAACTGCCAAGAGTTAACGGTAAACTGTACCTACTTGGCCGTCCATCAGAAGACGGGGCCCAAGCGAGGTCCACGGCATGCAAGGAGGCTACTCCAACGGGAGCCTGCCCCAGTACCGATGCAGTGCCCTTTTCCCAGCCCCGGCGAAGAATCTACTTTCTCTACAGCGTCTCGGCCGAATACTGTCCCCGAGCAGCCCTCATTAGAAGCTGCTTTTCAGCCATCTCTTCAAATATCGACTGGAATTATCCGATGGTGCCTCGATGCTTACTTCAAGCACAAGTACCCCCTCACACCTATACTCCATCGCCAGCAAGTCGAGCAAGTCCCAACCTCGCCCGAGCGCTATGGACTCATCACAGCCTGTTGTGCTGTTATTTCACTTTCCACCGAAATCCTCCCACCGGCACCCACTCAAGGCCTCATCATTCCACCTACCGACTTTCTCATCTCCGAAACTATCCGTTCAAGACAGCATTGCGACCTCATTGAGCACCCATCATTAACCCACATCCAGACATCCTTTTTCCTCTACGCAGCCTTCTTCTGTCTAGATAAAGATAATTCGGCATGGTATTATTTGCGAGAGGCCATCACCATCCTACAAACACTTCGGTTGCATGAGGAAGCCACCTACAGCGACATGGACGATTCACTCTTTGCCTCATACGCTCGGCGCATGTTCTGGGTGCTGTTCATCACTGAAAGGGGATATGCATTGCAGAGGAATCGACCCATCACGCTGCAAAGTACCTTGGATCTACCTGTTGTCGACCAATTGTCCCCAGACGCGGAGATACTGCTTGGCTTCCTCGAGCTCATCTCCCTCTTCCGCCACTTTGACGAGGTTTTCATCGCGAGCTGGAATTTCGCGACTCCGTCAAACACAACAGATCCTGCGCAGCTATTAAGGCTCCAAAGCATCCTTAAGTACGCACTCCCCAATATATCAAACTACTCTCAAGCCCAGCAAGCAGATCTTCTTGTCTCGCGACAATGGCTCAAGATCATAGTCTGGAAGCTCTGCGCGTCTAAAACAATGCTTTCCACCACCAGGAGCGAGGATGTCATGTCGCTGCATTATCCGGCTACCATCGCGCGTGACGTTGTGCTTGCCTCTCAGCTGGTGCCGACCCAAGCTTTTGAGGCGAATGGCATCGGCATATTGGAAAAGGTCTTTGACGTAGGGTGTTCTCTGGCTGACCTTCTGTCGTTGGTGCCTGTTAGCAGCCAAGGATCGGCCATGGATGTTGGCCCTGTTGATACGTTGATGGAGGTAGTGAGAATCGTGGGCACGAGGTTTGGGGGTAGCTATAGGCACCTAGACATGCTGGCTGACAAGGCTAGTAGGTGTCTTGTTATGAATATAGACAGAAGCCTCCCTCTGCCGGCTGATGAGCCTGAAAATAGTGTCGATTGAGCCTGGCACAGATATTAATTAAAGTCACAACTGGCACTCGGATTCCGATTGAAATAGGTGTTCCCCTCTTGATGGTCCAAAGGCGGTGCGGGAAATACCGAATAACGTGCAATTGTCATTCGCAGCATGAACACAATCGGTAATACCTTCGGAGGCCTGACTACCCTTATTGTAAGTTGTAGGTTTCTCTAGCAAAGGCAAGTACTAGCCTTTAATAAGCGTTTGGAAGACTGTGGATGCGCCCCGGTACCTGATTGAGTATAATTGGACAATTGCTCTCGATGTTTGCATGCTTGGCATGTTGTTTGTGTTGCGGTCCTTTTGGAACCGTGAACGGAGGTCACTGCGAGGAACTTGAACTTGCTGTACAAACCTCCGATGACGAGCCACCAGGAGAATTCGAGAGTTGCAATTTCGTTGGCGAGGCCACCGCGAAGAATTATAGGAAACACAGCAAGTCAGGTCAAAGATAGTCCGTTGACTGGATATCAAATGCTCTTTCGCTGCATGAGACGCATTGGATACTTTTGAGCACCAGTCTTTTGAGTCGCTAGTTTGTAATTTGGCTTTCTTAGTCCATATAGTCGAATCATTTTGATGGCTTCATTTCGAGTCGGTAATCGGCCATAAAATATCCCGTCTGGCGGCTCATCGCTCATCCAATGATTCAGTCATCCTTCCCGTTATGTCGTTGGCACTAAGCTTGGGATGTCAGACGGAGATATGGACTAAAATAACGCTACCGACAAGAGGAGTGATCATTCCCTTTTGCCGTAGCGGCATTGCGACACGGGATATCGGCAACGGGTCGGCCTTCAGCCGGTGACCAAGAATGCTCGCAAAAGACTTGCTACTGACTAGGCAAGCTATTGTAGACGATAGGCACCTATCGTTAGACTTCATTTATATAAATGCTAACTGCTAGTTAAAAATCGCCGTCTTACATGCCTTACTCGCCACTTTTGTCAGTTGCGTATCATTCGCAGCTGTTTCTATACCACCTAATCGTTGCATTGGTAATCATATTCGGAACGGTAGGCACCTTGTTTCCACGAGGCTTGGAAATGAGTTCTAATATTCTGGTCTTGGGGATAATATAGACTAATGAATTAGGTGATGTCCACGTTAGCATGGTGGTATTGTCAAGTGAGTGGGTGGTTGATCACTTACCCTGGAGCAAAACAAGAGATAGTATCAACCTTCTCCCATTCAAAATTGACTCACAAAACCGGTACATGGCGTTCAAAAATTCACTGCTATTGCCAGAGACTGCGGTGTTATATCTTGTAGCGCTGCCGCGGATGATTGTCCACCCCTTTCTGTCGGCTTGCGCTTATGACACAGTCAGTAATGCGTTGTAGGCGGGATAGTCAGTGCGCGTCTGTCGTAAGCCAGCTTCGATTACCTTCAGCCTTTCCCAGAATAGGTTGAAGATGGCCAGTAGTCAGTAGTGTTTGATGGTGTACACCCTGAGTGATGGCTCAGTACGGCTTAGTGATGCGTGCCACCAGTAGGACGAATGCCTGGGCGGTCCCGAGACCGAGGCCAGAGCTCCAAAAACGGCAGATTTTAAGTTTAGGAGTTCCGTTGCCGAAACGCAATTGCCGAAAGTGACCGGAGCCCTCGGTGTTTACTCTGGGCCGTTGGTGAGAGGATAGCGCCATTATTCCTCTAATTTCCTAATGTCTTTCAAATGCCACTTCTCCTATCTTTAGCAGGACTTCGCCGTTTCACGAATGTCTTTGGCGTCAAGTACCGCCTCGTCGTGTGGCAGTATAGGTAATAGGCATTGTCGAATGATGCAAAGTTGGCGACTGAACCCTGCTCTCACATAAGCAATCTATTTTGGATGAAACCCCAACGCCTATCAATTCCCTTTTTCACCATGATGGTTGGAGACATCGGCAACGTAAGTCATTTGCCATCGGGTTTTGCGGACTGTAATTACTACAAACTTTGCCCTAGTGACCGCCTTCTCATCCTAAAAATGGTGAGCTGAACTCTAGTGGCCTGGACCACCTGCAAGGGTTGCATGTATCTGTTAGAAATAAAAGACTCGTTCATGTCTCAGCCATTGGGTGTTTCTACAACTGGGCATCGATCCAACTTGCCAAAATGCCTGCCCTCATATTCTACGCACTCTTGTTCCAATGGCTTATCCTCCCGGTGACTACAAAACTTGTCAAACACGACAGCAGTGTGCTCCTGGATCATGTTCTGCGGGTCACTACACGAAATATCGCAGTGGCCTGCCAGACGCGGCTTTCAACCGTCGTAAATGGCACATCTCCTGGACCAGAGCTCCGCATCAAGCCTGGAGAAACAACATGGATTAGAGTCTACAATGACATGGAAAGCCAAAATCTTACCATGGTAAGCAAATATGATCTACAGCGCTAGCTGGGGAACATGACACTCATTAGATACAGCATTGGCATGGCCTAGCTCAGCGGACAGCTGTCTTCTCGGACGGCAGCCCACAAGGCTCTCAATGGCCAATCCCACCCGGCCACTTCTTCGACTACGAGCTGCGTCCAGAGCTGGGTGACTCGGGCACTTATTTCTACCATTCCCATGTCGGCGTGCAGGCGATCACTGCTAGCGGGCCTCTCATCGTTGAGGACTGCGGAAAGCCACCTCACCATTACGACGAGGAACGCATACTACAGTGGAATGACTTCTTCAACCAGACCGACGAGCAACTTGAGGCAGGTTTGGAAGCAGTGCCATTTGTATGGACGGGTGAAACGCAAGGCGTTTTGCTTAATGGGCAGGGTATCAGTATAGGGCACAACCCGACGGGAGTTGCGTCCTGCACACTACCCGTCATCGACGTCGCTCCCGGCAAAACATACCGCTTTCGTTTCATAGGATCGACTGGCTTATCTTTGCTGAGCATGGCGTTTGAGGGACACAGCCATCTCTCAATTATCCAGGTCGACGGCGGTGAGTGGACGAAACCCGCCCCTGTTGATCGGATTCAACTGGCATCTGGCCAACGGTTTGATGCGCTATTCGTGGCCAAAACCAAAAAACAACTGAGGGCAGAGAAGAGGAAGACGTATTTCCTCCAGTTTGAGACTCGTGACAGACCGACTGTCTATCGCGGCTACGCGGTACTCCGTTACTCTGAATCAGCTCCATTACCTGAATATCCGGTTCAGGCGCCACTCAGTCTCCCAAACACCACATACGACTGGCTGGAGTACCAATTGCATCCCCTCCATCCGAAACCCGTCGGCGTTCCCACTCTCGCCGAGGTCACTCGCCGTGTGACAATCGACGCGGTTCAGATGACGGACCCGAAGAGCGATCAGTTGGTATGGCGTCTGGCGGATTTGTACTGGACGGAAAAAACACGCCAAAAACCCTTGTTGGTCGATATTTACCAGAATGGCGAGGCTGCCATGCCGGACTATGATGCTGCGCTGAGCAACCACGGATGGGATCCCAAGACGAGGGCGTTTCCGGCCAAGGTGGGGGAGGTGCTTGAGATCGTGTTCCAGAATACCGGATCACTGGCCAACCCCGGTAAACTGGATTCGCACCCTTTTCATGCCCATGGACAGCACTTCTACGATATTGGTAGTGGGAATGGCTCTTACGATGCCGAGGCAAACGAGAAACGGCTCGCCCGCATGGGTTACAGAGTTGTCCAAAGAGACACAACAATGTTATACCGATATGAGGTGGCCACAGCCGCTGGAACTCCCGCTGGCTGGCGGGCGTGGAGGATACGGGTAGAGCAGCCAGGGGTGTGGATGATCCATTGCCATACCTTGCAGCACATGGTCATGGGTAGGGCTTAACTTTCCGAGATTCCCGACAGCACAAGCGCTAACTTTCTTCTTACAGGGATGCAAACTGCCTGGGTTATTGGTACTGCACCGGAAATCCTGGAGCTTCCTCTTGATGAGAGCAAAGGCTATCTTGTTTATGGGGGCGACGCGTATGGTAATGCCACACATGATCCGACCTGCCATCACCAGTTTGGAAATTGGAAGACATGTAAGGCCTACTGGCCATAAAGGCCAAAGACAGGCATGAATAGCCCCTAAGTTAGGAATGAAAGCATCTGGGTGCGCCGGACACAGGACTAATTCAGCCACTGCTTCGGTATTTGATTGTTGTTTCCTCTCCACTCTTGTCCGCTGGGGCCCGGATATTTTGGCAACCCCCTGACATAGCCCCCGGTTTTCACATTGACTTGACGGGGAATAATGTGACAGGGGTCTGGGCCCTATAGCAAGGACGGCGAGTATCTGCCGGACTAAACCAGCCGCACCTTGTACTACCTAAGCGTAACTGGCTGGTCAGTGGAAAGCTTTTACAACTTTTATCCTGTTGAATTAAGTATGTAATATACCTTCTTATCTATGGCTTTGATCTATCTGATGATATTGAGTAAAGCTAAAAAAAAACCAAATACCTCCTTATCTTAATACTTAACAGACTAAGATTATTATATAGTATAGTATACACTATAAGAACTTAGTCTGAGAATGTTATGAAGATTTTATTATAGAATACTATATTAAGAGCTATAAGTTTCAAATCTATATTAAATAGTAAAATCCACTATCTCTATTTAAGACGTTGGGAAACATCAAATGTATTTATTACTCATAGTCCAGCAGCATCTTATAGTGAAACCTCCCGCGGAAGAACCAATCAACAACAATAATTATCATCAGACTCCCGACTATAAGGATAGCCCAATTCATATTGTCTAAAGACCGTCAGATTCCTGAAAGATAGCGGAAGGGCGAGCGTCCACTTACAAATGTTTTCAGCATTCACTGGGACGTAGAGAGGGAAGCTGATGGAGAAGTGTGAGCGCCAAGTCCGAAAAGAGACACACCCAAGCGTAGATAACTTACAATATCGTAATGATGGTCAATGTGGTCCAGCAAATTGATCCAATGTTGATAGCTAGACCGAACCTGCCGAGGTTGAAAGCGCGGTCGTTCGGCAGGGAAACTCGCCCTTTCAAGAGAAGCTGGATTTCGAGACGTTAGGCCAGACTCAAAGAACGGCATCGAAGACTCGAAGAGCGGCACTAACCATGAGAATTGGAATGAGGTAGCCAATCTGGATCGCGGCATTTCCAAAGCTTACGATGGCTTCAAAAGCATAGTCACTTCCGAAAGCGATGAAGCCTGGTGCTCTCGTCAGATTCTGCTCCCTCGCGGGCTATTGGATTTCTTACCCATGAACACTTGCGATATTATGACCAGCATGACGGCGTTCAAGGGAGTGTTGAATCTCGGACTGATTGAAAAGAATGTTGGCGAGAAAGGCAAGGCGTTGTCTCGGGCCAGGCTCCAGGCCAAGCGAGACGCTGCAGTTGTGACACCGATTGTGATCAAGTAACTAGCTCCCGTCAGCGGTGCGACCACGAGGCACTAGATACGAACAACCAGGGGCCGTAACTGACTTTAATAATATGATGATAATCACGACGAAAGCGATCCCCACGCCGCTGCCGACGGTGTCCATGAACCATGCGACCCAGGGCTCGCTGTTGGAGAGTTAGCTGTCTTGAGGTTTCATGTGAAAAAATGCTGCCGGGAAACTCACTCATCCTCCATATAAGACTCCCAGTCGCCCGGGCAGAACGCCATTACCAAAGCACCAAGCAGAGACGTGAAGCCGCTGAAGGCCATGGACCATACCATGGCGCGCTAGACAAGGTTAGCAGAGGAAGATTGGAAGTCGCCTTGCGCGAATCATACCGGCGCATCCCTCCTGGGATTCTTGATCTCTTCGACAATGTGAAGAATACCGTCGGTGCCATACAAGGCATACAGCGGGGTGTATAAGCTCATGATGGCCACCCACCCCGTGCTGGCGTATCCGGAGTTGTTGATGAATGTCCTGAGCGCGAACTCGGCAGAGGCCTTGGGAGACAATGCGAGGAACGATGCAGCCCAGACTACTCCTCCGACGGCGGTGATTACAGCTCCAAGTACCGAGATGTGGGGGAGGTATTTCTGCGACGTGCAGCACACGGCCGCGAGGAACAGGAAGGCTGTATAGAACAGCCAAGTCTGGTATCTCTGGAAACCCTGCATTAGTCCTGTACCCTCAAGCATCTATCCTTTGCTAGATCTACCTCTTGTGTATATGACGGGTAGGTTAGTTGAACCAGACTACCGACAATGGAGGCGTTGTTCATGGCGCAGGCTGCAGAGGTGGAGATCTCGCCGAGGAGAACGAACCAGCCGGTGAGATAGGACAGGAAGCGACGAATGCTACGGGTTGATCAGCGCTTTCAACTCGACAGGGTCCCCTTGACAAGGGGGGAGACTGACCTGACAGGAGCAAGTGCTTTGGTAAAAGATCTGCGACGGGGAGAAAGAGACTGGATTAAGCGAGGGTCTTGCAATCTTCTGGGGAGGGTGAGTGTTTGACGTACTGCTGGCCACCAGCAAAGGGGTAGACTGAGCAGAGCTCAGCTAAAGAGCCCATTGTGAGACTCTGGCCAAAGGTTACGACGATTCTGGATGCAGATGACGATTGTCAGTCATGGATCGTAAGTTTTGGGCCTCTAACGGAAACCCTCACGTGGAGTACACTAGCATCATGGGTCCTCCCAAGTCAAAGACTGTGCTGTAGAGTACGATATTGCAGGTCCAGCTGGCCATCATCAGGACCTGATAGGCTGAGGCTGTAGGCGAAGCAGTCAGTAACAAGTAGCAAACCGAAGACCGAACGAGGGGTGGCATGATCAAAGGGGGAGATGAGGGCCACCGACCAGTCCATACGTTGTAGACGCGGCGAAGACCGGTCCCTGCTTCTTGGGCGTCTACTTGGGATCCTCTCTCCTCGTCATGGGACGCCATGGGCTTGGCAGCCTCCATGGTGTTGTTGGAGGGATTGGTATAAGTCATTGTCGGTAGGCGAGACTGCCTCAGGGGTTTCGGGGTAGACCGGAAGCAGGGCGTCTCGGCAAGGAGGTTCGGTAAAGGAGAGGGGACTGAGGAAGGGAGAGAAGACGAAGCAGGCGATGGCCAACCTTCGGAACCCTTCTCAACGAAACCTCGAGGCTGTTTATAAACCCGAGTCGGGCTGTGCGCGACAGCATTTCCATGGACCAGGGACGACAAGTTGGGTGCTAGTTGATAAGGGCGGGGACATAATCTGGGTTAACCTGGAAGACCCGACGACTCGGAGCGGGGAAGATGTATGGCTAGTGCGGCACGCTAGAGTGGACTTGTCGAACGTCAGGGATGGTCTCAGAAAACATTCTTCTTTGGGACATCTCAAGACGGACGATGTGGGTGGAGATCGGGCCCCGGCCTCGGGCTCCTTGCGCTCCGTCTCTGGTGTTTTTGTGGTACGGACGACGCCATGGCACCACTTCAAGTTCGCGCCGAGACCTCGACGTGTCTCTTCCAACTTATAAAGAACAGAACTTCGCTGTCTCCAGGCAAGTGTCTTCCTTGTATCAGCGCTCTCCATCGACAGAACCTGAAAAGTCCAGAACAGAATGACCACCAACGAGGGATTCCGCTACCGCCCCGGCCACGGCCTGGAGCGAGGCATGAAATGCCAGGCTGCCATAACCCCCCTTCGCAACATCCCTGCCAAGGTCTCGGACGTCTTCGATGTCATTGTGCTCGGCGCCGGATACGCGGGCTTGACTGCCTGTAGGGACCTCTGCACCGCCGGTGAGCCAAATCCAAGATCTCTGCCCGCAACAGCCCCCTTGCTAACCGAAGGGTTTCTCCGATGCAGGCTACAAGGTCCTCCTTCTTGAAGCTCGGGACAGGTTGGGCGGTCGCACATACACGACCGACGTCGATGGTCACCTCTACGAGATGGGAGGCACCTGGATCCATTGGAACCAGCCTCACATGTATCGCGAAATGAGCCGGTACGGCGTGGTCGACATGCTAGACAGCACCGACAGCAAGGGTATTGCTGGTTGTAACAAGCACTCAATCTTGGCTCGAGGCACACCTCGTGACATGTTACTTGACGAGGCTGTAGGTTTCCCCCCCCCCCCCCCCCCCCTTATCAAAACAGAGCGGCGGTCGCCGTACACCTGCGTTCTAACTAACAGTGCGCAGGAAGCTATCATATCAAAGGCGTTCAAACTCTTGTGCGACGTTGACGGCAAGGCCGGGCGTTGCGTCATTCCCTTCCCCCACAATCCTCACCTCAACCCCGAGGCTTGGAAATGGGAGAAGCTCTCCGTGGCGGATCGTCTCGGCCAGATCGCGTCACAGCTCACCGAGATAGAGCTGATGATGTTAAAGGCCACCATCGTCGGCATCACTGGCAACACCCTGGAAGCGTCCGGCTTCTTCGACGTCCTCCGCTGGTGGGCTCTATCGGGCTACACCTGCGAAGGCCTCGGCGGATACACTGAGACATTCAAGCTCATGCTCGGCCAGTCGGACATGGTCCGCCGCTTCTTCGAAGAGGCCGTGGCGACGGGGAATCTGGCATATGCGCTCGGGGTCCATGTCACCTCAATCGCTGACCAGGGAAAGTGTGTCGTGGCCAAGACGCGCGCCGGCGAGAGCTTCGCCGGGACTCGCTTTGTCTGCACGCTCCCTCTTAACGTCCTCCGCGACGTCCAGTTCGAGCCCGCCCTCTCTGCGGCTAAGCTGGCCGCCGCGGCCGAGGGACATGTCAACTTCGGCGCCAAGATGCACTTGGAGGTCGCCGGCACCGATCTGCGCACCTGGACATGTTCCTCGTGGCCGCCTGCGAGAGTGCTTACAGGCCTGGGAGACGGCATCACGCCCGCAGGGAACGCGCACGTTGTCTTGTTTGGGCTGAATAAGGACATGCCGAGCCAGGAGAAAGATGCGCGGGACTTCATCGCCGACGCCAAGCGCCTGCGCCCCATGGTCGTCAAACAAGCGGTCAGTCATTCTTTGGTGTTCCCTCCTTGCATCTCCTGCCACAAGCCTTTAATGTCTTTCATTTCTGACGCTCTGCTCCTCTAGATTTGGCACAATTGGGCCGCGGATCCACTGGCCCGAGGGACGTGGTGCATGTTCGGCCCCGACTACGCCTACAAACACCTCGATGCCCTCCGTGAGCGAGCTGGAAATATCTTGTTTGCCAGTGGCGACTGGGCCTTGGGCTGGCGCGGGTTCATCGACGGCGCCATCGAGGAGGGCGCGAGGGCCGCGAAGGTGGTTGGGGAGGACTTGGGTCGCCCGAGGCGCCCGACAGCATTCCTGTGATTGGCAGAAGGGGGATTTGGGGGAGAATAAGGGGAGAATAAAACATCACCGGCGTCCGGAGAGGCGGAATCATCGCTGCAGCCAGTGGATACGTTGCTACCGACGTGTATCTTGTGTACTTACATGACAAACACCTTTGCCTGCGGCAGAAGCGAGGTCCAGCTGTCTCTGGCATCGCTTCGTCTCTGCCAGATACCTTCGAGATGCTCCAGGCCCCTTAGGACGTTCTCGAACCCGCTCCGCTTGTAATACTGGCGTAGCACTTTCGTGAAGAAGGCCTGATGCTCCGGCAAGACGCAGTCCGGGGCTGCCATGAACGTCGCCCATATCAGCACCTGCGCTCCTGGTGCGTCGGGAGGGAACACCGCCAGCGTTTCCTTAAACCGCTGGATCCGGGAGACGGATTCGGCGTCGAGCCAGTGCAGCAGCGCCGGGTTCAGGTGGCACGACTTCCGCATGGCCTGGTGCAGATAGATGTCTCGGGATTGCTGACCGAGACTTTCAATGACCGAGGCTATTTCGGAGTAGCCCGGACGCTGCTGGAGGCAATGCCGTAGGCAGTCGAAGCTTCGAGCGACGTGGTCCTCGGAGGAGAGTGTGGCGATGCCGGCCTTTTCGCTGAGGAGCGGTGCGGCATAGACACGCATCCTGGACGGTCAGTTTCTACGGGGTTGTGACGGAAACGGGAAAACTTACTTGTGGATCTGGCGGAGGATGAAGCTGGAAAGCTCGCTTTTGCCCAGACTGGCTTCGCCCCCCATGGCGGCCAGCGCTGCCTCGAGTAAGCCGAAGAGCCTGGGAAAGTCGTCCGAGGCCGTTACCATGACGGCGACCAGCAGGACGAGGACTGTCAGCAGGACGGACAGTTTTGTGAATACGTCGTAAGAAGCAAAGTCCTGCCACTTCTGTAGCTCCGTGATTGTGTGGTAGTAAAATTGGACTGCCTCGGCGTCTGACTGTGGTGCGGACCTGTTCGCCGAACGTCGCGATACCGCCGTCTGCACATCCTCGGGCCCTCTGGCTTCCGCCCGCTGCTTTGCCGCGACGTGAAAAGAGGAGGCCGCGAGCACGGCGTTGAGGACGAGAGCCTCGGTGTGGGCGATGGGCAGGACAAGGTGGCGCCAGCCATTGTGCATGCCGTCAATGGCGATCATGTCCCCGGCGATGTGGTCCGAGACTGGGATCATGTAAGCTGTTTGTGACGGGTAACCTCTGTGCATGGCGAGTACTTGCAGTGTAGGAGCAATGAGACGGCCCTTGGAGACATGAGCGTGGACGGATACGGGGATGGGCCGGGATGCTCGGTCCGGACAAGCACACTGTTGCTGGGAAAGTCATCGGCAGCATGAGGTTCATGAGCCGGCCCGGACTCTGTTTCCTTGAGCGCCTCGTCCTCCTCTACCAGCGGCGGCGACTCAGCCGCAGGCTCAGTGCAGTCTTTTGGTGATGGTCCTCTCGGCCAGTGAACGAATGTGATGGTTTCAAAAGATGGAGCTGGTGAAGCTCTTTCCACCACTCGACTCGCCTCCGTATCATGGGGCTGCCTGTGTATGATAATTCAGTGTCAGCGGCGGCACAGTGCCGTCGTCATGGATTGCACCCACCCAGACTCGCCCGAAGCTTCTCCAAAGACCCTGCCTCTCAAGTGGCCACGAGCAGCAAGCCCCGGATTGAATCGATACCGCACACCGAGACCGCTACATGCCAACCCTGTGGAAAGACACTTGGCGCACTCTGGCTGCGCGCGGTCGCAGCTGATACGACGGTTGGAGCACTCGAAGCATCCTGTTGCAGCATCAGTCCCCTCGCCCGCGGAATCCACCGTGACTCAGGCTGGAGGTCGACAAACCTCTCCGTTTGGGTCGGTAGGCCCGAGGGCGGCCAGTCCGTGTCGGCATGGCTGATTGGCTCTAAGGACCGGGCGGGGGATGTTGAGCTGAAAGCGTGTGATGATGAGAGAGTGAAAGGGGAAGGTCGAGTGAGCGGCTCTCGCGATGATCGGCTAGAGTCTTGAGCCGCCATCTGCCCGCTGAACTTCAGCACCCCACATTGTGTTCCAGGCTCCTGAGTCGGGTCTGGTGTCTATCCATTCCGGATTGGAAGGTAAGTAGAGTGAGATTGGCGTGGCACGAGTAGCGGCGGGTCTCACACGCGACGACGTTTCGCGGCGACTTACTAAAAAGGGAAGTTATATGCGAACTCGTAGTTGGAGCCGCTATCTCTAGGTCCCACTACCCACCACTACGACCAGGCCGCTGCATAGTCTGGGGAGCTTCGCACATGATGGCCCGGATTAGGAAGACGTAACCTGCGGGCAATCATGCTGCCAAACACCCTTGGTCCCATAAGCATCCCCATCAAAAGACGAGATTCATCCAGCGAGTGAGTGATACTCCGGTCACGTCGACTATGCAAATCAAAGCCGTTATCCCCGCCAAGGCCCAGTATGGATTCAGAGAATAGCAAGCGTGGCCAGCAGGAAATACCTTTGCCACAATTCAGTGAGTTCCACCACCTAATGGGTTGCATCAAACCACGACTCTGACTGCGATGCAGACACGGCCATGTCGAGATTCATGAAGGACATCTCAAAGGCCATCTTAGAGGACCCGGGGCTCCCTCGCGAGAACCCAACCGTCTCGGCCTGGCAAGTCCCGGCTCACCCCGTGGCATCTATCCAGTCAGCCACTCTACCCCAGCGCACCGACTTCGCCGTCATCGGGTCCGGCATCACCGGTTGCAGCGTCACAAAGGCGCTTCTCGAGCACGAAGCCGCTCAAGACACCCACGTCACCGTTCTAGAGGCACGCACCCTCGTGAGCGGCGCGACGGGTCGAAACGGCGGCCACCTCGTCACGGCATCGGGGCACACCTTTGGCCCCTTCGCCAGGCAGTACGGCATCGAGGCGGCTAAGCAGATCACCCGCTTCAGCATTCTTAACATTGAGCATATTATGAAGATGGTGAGGGGCCTAGACCCGGAGCTACAGGAGGAGTGCCAGATCCGCAGCGTGCTCAAGGTCATGTCCGTCGGAGATGATGAGACCTGGGAGGCGGCGAAGCAGTCCGTACTAGACTTTCAGAAGGCAGTCCCAGAGTACAGCAGCTACCACCGTATCGTCGAGAGGAAGGATGTTGCCGAGGTGAGGTCGCTAGTTCCACGTCATCTCTCCGCCCGTATATACTAAGCTTCTTCTAGAGATGGAACATCAAAGACGTCTCGGGGGCGGTGGAGCACGAGGCTGGCGCTATATGGCCATACCGTCTACTCACGGGGCTCTACGAGCGTCTACTTGAGGCGTTCCCCGACCGCCTCTCTATCGAGGCCAACACCCCGGTTCAGCAGGTAAAGTTCTCCCCGGAGGAGGACCAATACTACCCGTACCGCATCACGACACCGCGCGGCGTCGTCCGCGCGAAAAAGGTGCTCCACTGTACGAATGCGTACGCCGCCCACCTCCTGCCCAAGCTGGCAGGCGGTATCTACCCCTTCAGGGGCACCATGACGGTCCAGAAGCCCGGACCAGACCTTAAGAACCTAGGCGACTCTCGGTCCTGGAGCCTGGCTCAGAAGTCGACGTTGGATCACGAGACCGGTCTGTACGACACGGGGCTGTTCTATCTCCAGCAGAACTCGTTGACGGGACGCATCTGGATCGGCAACGAGACGGCGCACATAAGGGACATTCTTACGTCGGACGACACAAAGGTGCCGGATGAAACGCGAAGGGCGCTGTCTACTGTCCTCCCTAGAATGTTCCTCGAGGGCTGGGGCTCGAAGACTACGTCGGAAATCGAGGCCATCTGGACCGGCATCCAGGGCCACACGGCCGACGAGCTCCCCATCGTGGGTCGAGTCCCATCGTCGGTGACGGGCCGCGCGGAGGACGACGGGCAGTGGATCGCCGCGGGCTTTAACGGCTACGGTATGGATAAGTGCTGGCTGACAGGGCGAGCGCTGGTCAACATGCTGCTGGGCGAGGATGTGAGCGACTGGTTCCCGCCGGCGTTCATGTTAACCGAGGATCGGCTGCGAAAAGAGCTCACAGCGGAGAAGACGGTGCTCAAATTTGCCCAGCTCGCGCTCCCTGGGGGGCCCAAGGAGGCCAAGCTGTGATGTTCATGCATACATACAAGGTGAGGCTGTGACTATGTATACACAAGATACACATTTTACCATATATAAAAAACAGTCATCATCTCGTCATAGCACCCAGCTTCTTCTCGTAGGCGACATCCAGCCAGTACATATCAGCTGGTCCCTGTCCCAGGGGGCATATATATATGTAGCGCTCGGCGAGGAGGTCGGGGAAAACGCGATAGAGCTCAGGCTTAGGGGATGCTAGGGGCCAAAGGGGCTCAGGGCGCTGGGTATCGGGGTCAAAACTTAAGAGCTGACAGGCCGTAGAGTTCATCAAGTAGCTTGAACCACGATCCCCCCAGCTTCACGCTGGTTCACTTTCACGTTCACTCGCAGTCAATGCAGCCCCAGTGACTAGGTATATCCCATAACTAAAAAAAAGCACCTACAGGTCCGTCCCCAGGTTCACGTGGATGGCCTTGGGCTGCGTGTAAGCATCCATGGCGTACTGGGCCCAGCTCCCGTCCGATGCCCGACGACTTGTACCCGCCAAAGGGGACGCCAAAGTGCGAGTCGCCCGACGAGTTGATCCAGACCATGCCGGCCTGCAACTTCCTGGCCACCTTGTGCGCCCTGCGCACCTTTTCCGTGAAGAGCGCCGCCGCGAGGCCGTGCGGCGAGTCGTTGGCCTTTGCGACCACCTCGGCCTCGATGCTGAAGCGCGAGATAACCACGACGGGACCGAAGATTTCCTCCTTGACGACGGTCATGTCCTAAGTGGTCTGGTGCGGGCGCGGTCAGCAAAGGCCATTCAACCACTGCACCCAGGGAACTCACATCCGCAAACACAGTCGGCTCGAGAAAGCAGCCCTTCTCCCCGATCTCAGCGCCCCCGTGTAGCAGGCGCACGCCGCTCTTCTTGCCCTGCTCAATGTACGACAGGATCTTGTCGTACTGCGGCCGCGACACTTGCGGGCCGTGGTACGTATCGGAACCAAAGGGGTCGCCGACCTGGGCGTTTGCCTTTTTGACGGCGACGAACTTGTCGAGGAACTCCTCGTACACGCTCTCGTGCACGTAGATCATGATGCCGACGTGGCACCACTTGGCGGCCTGATCGAGGTCGGCGTCCTCGAAGACGATGCTTGGGCTCTTGCCGCCGCACTCGAGCGTGATATTCTCGAGGTTGGCCGACGCCGCCTTTATGACGGCACGCCCCGTAGCGGTGATGCCGATGAAGGCGATCTTATCGACGTCGAGGTGGCAGGCGAGGGCGGCGCCCGACACCCTGCCGAGGCCGGGGATGATGTTGACGACGCCCTTAGGGAGTCCCGCCTCCACTAGGAGGTTACTAAAGTACAGTACCGATAGGGGTGTCTGCTCGGCGGGCTTCAGCACGATTGTGTTACTGCAGGCGAGAGCTGGGGCGACCTTCCAAGCGAGCATCATGAGGGGGTAGTTCCTTGGTCATGGGCGTCAGTTGGCGATTCATCTTGCCTGTCCGGCGTCGGCTTCGGACGCGCCTCGCAGGGTGACGATCTCGTCGTCGGTTGCCGGGTTGTAGACGGTGAACTCTTCGCCGGTGGGCGCGACGAACTCGTTGTCGATGAAGAGGCCCGTCGGCTGGGCGTACTTGAGCCCGTTGGGCAACGTGATGTCGACTGTGGATGGCAATGTGCAGGATGCAAATCGTAAGCAAACGACGGAGAGGTCCAAGACGAAGTTTGGAGATACGTAAAGAGCTTGAAGCTTTGGCAGATGGGAAGCTGGGCAGAAAGACAAGACAGCAAGCAGCTTCGACCTTAATTAACGTCAGATGGTGAACCCTCCAACAGTCGATACCCGTTGCTGTCCATGCCCTGATACGAAGCCAACGCTCGCATTCGATTCACCGATCGCGTATCAGCCCCCATCCCATCCCGTTCGGATTCCCTTGCATAAAGAGCACACGCCTCTCCCCCCTGCTCGACAACACCAGCGCACCTCGAAGCTGGTCCTCCAGCCCGCCCCCCTTATCTCTCTCCCCCAGGCCCACATCGCGCCCAGATTCGCTTCCTTCCCCACAAGGAGCTATCATGGCTAGTGTCATGACATGTCCCTACGTGGGATGTGCATTCGTGAACTTATCAGAAGTCGTAAGGGAGCTTTCCCTCTTCAAGGTGGGTTGCAATAAAGACTTATGTTGGGTGGGTTGTATGTTCTTCGTGTCCTCTATCCCCGCTCTCACTTAATAGCTATATCTTAAAAAAGCTAGACTTACTGAAAAAGCTAGATCTTAAAAAAGGTAAAATTATAATAGGTATAAGAGCTCCATAAAAGCTCTTATATTCCAGCTAGCCTTATATATACTATAACTAACTATTACACCAGTTTCTAACTAAATAAGATATCTGTATTTTATCTAACAGTACAAACTGATATAGTATAATAAAATATATAACTAAATCTTAGACTCTATTATTAAATAAGGTAGTAGATACCTTAGACAGTTTCTATCAATTTAACACTTTAGAAAGATAAGATTTATACACTTTACTTAGAAATGTTATCAGTATAGAATTTAAGGGGGGATGTTACAGAATGGTGCGTCTGGAATAGAAGTCTTATCGCAAACCAGCCCTGCGCCGCCGGGGCAGCATTCACCGCCGCACGAACTACAGAGGTATCAGCTCTATTTATTATACAGAGTATTTGCCGGATGATTACTAGTCTCTATGACTATAGGAAAGGAGGCCATAGAATCGTGAACAGAAAGGTTACTTACAAGTCAGTTCCACTGCAACTGATTGACTGGGTCTCTGGAGCTTTGGGGATAAAACCAGTGCAGAGGCCGGATGGCTGGCCTCCAGCGCCGACTGTTTGACTGCAGACGGCTTATGAGGTGAGTCGGCTGTTAGTTCTAGCGACGTAATAGGCAGCATGTAGTATACTTACGGGCTCCAATAATTTCCGGATCCAAGTCGCAGCATATTCCGTAGCAGGAACTAGGTAACATAGGGTCAGTTGATACACACTTTTGGGAAGGAAGGGGAGATCAGCGCACAGTGAGCATCCTGGGATCGGACCGGTGTCGCATGGTGGAGCGTCGCTTTATATCTTTAGCCTCTTTTATCATGCGTGATTTTACCGGGGCGGGACGGTGGGAGGCACATACAGCGGGCAGCACCCCAATACTCTATTTTTGATGGCGCAGTAGTCCCCAAGAGGGCAGCAACCACCATCGTCGCACTGTTACTTAGCATTTCATGGCAACAATGCATTGAAGAGACATACTTGAACACTGGTGGGGCCTGCTGCCGTGGTAAGCGGATGGTTTCTCTACCCACTAAGCAGAGATGATAATAACTGCGGATCCAAAAACTTACACCCAAATGTAAAACAATTGGTTAATTCATCCAAATTGCAGCCGTTCGAGAACGACGCGCGACGCATCAAACTCATCGGATCTGTTCTGGTTGGCGTGAGGTCGTGGGATGTGAGCGTGGGAGGGAAGGCATTCTGTCTGTCGGAGTCCGCTTGTCTGAGACGACGCTGTGGCTCTCGTGGAAAGAAGCCCTGCTCGCTGTATTCTTCCCAAGGGAGGCCATGGTACGCCTCCCGGTTGAAGCGTTGGGCGTTTTGCTGACGCGCCCATTCCTCAGGCGTTTGATCGCGAGGCGCTGCATGCGCTACCACCGCGAGTGTTAGGATGAATAGAAGATAACTCTGCATCTTAACCGTCCGACTGTTGGAATAAAATAGTCAAGGTGAAGGTTATGATGATGTTTGAACCACGGAAATGCTCGGGCGCAAGCTCAACGTTTTCTCGCCTTGTCCTCGCAAGCTCTTGATGGAATTAAATGCTCAGCCGGAACCAAACACGACGCCCCTACGCAGGGGTAGGCTAAACGTGACGACAAAATGACCCCCGCTTAACCGTAGGCATTTTCCGTGGGCTAAAGCGTAGGTTTTGATTAAGTATGTAGTGGTGTGGCATTTCGCCTATTATTAGCGACTAATACCGCCTCTTACGACATGCGGAAAACACCATCGGCGTGACCCAGCGTATCATTTTCTTCCTCTCTTCGCCGTTTACGTCTTAGAGAAGTTTTCTTCCCTCGTCGTGCTTCCCCTCCTCTCAGCGGGACGTCGTATCCGAAGTGATAGCTATCCACTCCCCCAGGTCTTCATGAAACCTAAACCTGTGACTCTTTAGCACTCATCTCCTAACCGCACACCGAACTTACCCTCTAAATATCCTCCTCACCAGTGCCTCCCTGCCGTACTCATGCTCCAGCACCACCGTCGCATTCCACGGCACCAACACCTTCACACCCTCAAACCACACCACCCTCAGCGGCAGCACATCCCTTTTCCTATACCGGTGCCCGTCTTTGGCCGCCAGAGACCATCCTCCCTCAGCATCTTCAGCCTCCTCCACGGCCGTGATATCCACATACAACCCCGTCGCCAGATCAATCCATCGCGCATCGATCCGGTTAGTCGGGTCCACCATCCCATTCCTCTCCCACGTAAATGGATTAACATCTAGCAAGTACTTTTCCCCCGTGCCATACTCGTACACCGAGCCGTTGCAGCAACTCGCCAGCTTCTGAAGCCCCTGAAAGTGCACATGGACGTCTAGGTCCCATTCCCATGGGAAGATCCGCGGGCTCCAGTGCCAGGCGAGCAGCGAACCGTGGGCGAGCCACGTGGTAGTTCCCACATCCTCCATAGTGCCAACAAACGAGCGCAGGAGCCTGGTAAGGGCGGCATGTCGCTCCGGCGCCGTGGGCCGAGTTGAAGTTGCGAAGCGCTCGTCGAGGTGGGTGGACAAGGGGGAGAGGGGGAAATAACGCGGGTGTGAGGCGGGAAGGGGTCCGTCCATTGTATGGACAATGCGGCGGGCGTCGTTATCTTCTGCGATGACGGGGCGCTGCTTCTGGGGTTCGAGGCCCTGGTATGTGGGGAGCACAGCTAGATACGCCCAAGTAGCTAGCAGGACCAGTGCTGCGCCGAGGCATATTAGATGGATGCGGCTGCGAGGGGGGATCCGGAGCAACATGTGTGAGTTACCGGGTGGGTTTGCTCTGAGATGTTGGGGCGCCGCTATTCGGTGCTGATGCGCGGGGAGGGTGGTTTAAATATACAGGAGGCTGGTAGGGAGGCTTGCTTGATGTTAATAGCTATAGGGCAATTTCTAATATTTTTACGAGCTCCTTATTTAATTTATATAGCTAACTTTAGAAAGTGGCCAACGTCAAGTCGAGCAGTCAACTATATATTCAGCCTTTACTATTCCTTCAATCCCAATGTTGGACGTCACCGTGTATATCTCTGCCTCCAGCCTTCTATTCTCTCTGCAGCCTTCCATGAAATGGGCGATACCCCTGCGGACACACCTGCTCTCCGTCCGCCTGGTTCTCGATGTTCTTATATCCCGACCGGACGCGCCTCAACATGTAACCTTCCAACAGAACAGCTAGTATAGCAGCGATCCTATTATACTGTCAGGGACAATGCAACAAGGGAGAGCT
Source organism: Ilyonectria destructans (assembly GCA_020740775.1). Classification (NCBI taxonomy): domain Eukaryota; kingdom Fungi; phylum Ascomycota; class Sordariomycetes; order Hypocreales; family Nectriaceae; genus Ilyonectria; species Ilyonectria destructans. The sequence goes on along the minus strand of JAHEWK010000009.1, from coordinate 3,118,923 downwards.
AAACGGGCAAGCTTACAGCCCGACAGCTGCAAAAGCGAATAGCACCTTATAGAGGCTGCAGATTAAATGTCCGTTGCACCGCACCAGAAGCTTCTGCCTCACATCGTAGGCCGCCATGGTGACGAAGCCAGCGGCCCAGAGCGCGCAGCCAAAGGCGTTGATGACGAGGCGCGTTATTGGAGGAAGGCGACAGAAGCAGGAGAGGATGTTGACAGCGAGTAGCTGCAGGACGGTGAAGTAAGAGGCTGCAGAGAGCTATATTGTATGGAATCGTTAATTACCCAAGAGATGAACTGTTGCAATCACGGAATGTTTCTTACGAGGTGAAGGAAGAGATGCCGGTTGTGGAGGTGGAATACCATGTAGGAGACGATAGGGATCACGACGAGGAAAGAAGACGTCTGTAAGACGTAAACGGTGAGGAGAGGAAGAAAAGGATATGGTGGGTCATGCCGACGGTGTTTGCCGCGCGTCGTAAGAGACTGCATTAGTATCTAGAAGATCGCAGTGTGTAGATATGTTTCAGGACTGGACTTGTCGCAGGGAGCAGACGATTGATTTTATGAAAGAGAGAAGCTAATGAAGAAGATTATACGACATGATTGCAGGAAATGAACAAAGACATGCCCACAAAAGCAACTATGGATTCTTTTCAGTTCTGCATGCGTGGAAGTGTTCGGGAGCATGTGAGGGTTGGTGGCGGAGCTGAAGGCCAAAGCATGTTTTGTTTTTCTGCTGCTGTACCAAGCTTTGGGACGATCGGATCGCGCCAATAATAGGCGAGATTTCACCACACTAAACAAAACCTGCGCTTCATCAGGCGACGGAGAATGCCACGGTTAAGCGGGGATGGCAGCCATTTTGTCTTCAAAGTTTAGCCTACCCTCGTGTAGTGTGACAGCCAACAACAGCTGCGGAAGATAGTGACACATAGCATATGTAGATCTTGCGTCATGGATATAAGCTAGTTTTGGATTGTTTTGTTTTTTTCCTTGCCATCGATACTTCAGGTAACGGACTTGATGAGCAAGTGAAGCACCTCCATGATCATCATTATTGCTTGACTTGCTCATTGAACAATATACACCTAGTTTGATGTTGCAGTTCATCGTCCGTCGGGACATGCCGGTTCTGGTTGTTCGGTGACATTGTCATTGCAACCCAACGCGCCAGCTCTCTAGCAATCCAACGGTGGAAGAAATCCCCATTGAGCAGAAAACTAGTCTTCATCAGAGAGTTTGCATTGCTAGAGTACTAGAGTGCCACTACCAAGTGCTGAGACTAGGCAAGACGATGCAACCCGACAGGTTCCCGCGGCAACAGATTCTCCATTGACATCTTGACCGGCGCCGGCTCGTTGGTTTCTGTGAGGCCCAGGAGATGGCGGCTCTTGAACTTGGCGAGCCATGCGTCATTGTTGATGGCCACGGATTTCCACTCCGGATCATCGATCTCATTAATGATCATGTCGTTTGCTTTCTGCCGCGGAGTTGCGTCGTCCGGCACAATACCATGAGCGCGGAGAAGTTTCACGTAATCGGCCAACGTCCTTTCCAGTTCACTGTAATTGCGAATGATGGAGTTGACCTTGGATAGACTATTCGGAGGCAGATGATAGGAACTCTCAGATTCAGGTATTTCATGACGGCCTCGAAAATCCGTGAGCCAAGCTGTCGACGAGTTAATCAGGCCAAGAAACAGGGTCAGAACATATTCAGCTGGGGTGCTAGAGTCATAGTCGTGCTGCTGAATGATCCGAGACGCCTCTTGCTGCAGGTCAACCTTCGTCATAGAATGAGACGGGGAGGTTCGAACAAAGTCATCTAGCTGGCTTTCGAAGGGGCATGAATTAAACAAGTTGTATTTGCTGGGGATTCTGAGCTTCTGACCTATTACTACTGGAAAATATACCTCAATCAGCTAGAAGTTAAGAGCTGTTAAATGGTCTTTCCATCTGACTATATAACATAAAGTGTTACTCACAACTGCTATGTTCCATGCCTTCAACATCAATAAGGAGATTGCTGCCTCTCTTGTAACTATTTTTTTGACCCATTCGGCTCAAGGTCCTAAGACACAGCGAAAGTCGCTTAACGAGGTATGTCCCTTCAGTTGGGATGTAGAGGCAATCGATTGTTTCCCGAACTCTACCTGGTGTATACCCTTTCGCAGAATTTGTCGTGCAAATTGGTAATGAAAGTATACATTCTCTTCCTAAAAGAACTAGATCTGATCCTGCTGCTTGCGAGCGAGAACGGCCGTGCACTCGGACGAATTCACGAAGGCCGCCAGCTGTGGAGAGATATCCTTCCCATGGAATATTCTAAATTTCTCGGGACGTGGCGCCGACTGAACGAGTTCGTGAAACAGGAATCCCCAGTAAACATCGTGAATTAGATTCGGGCTTTGAAACGCCCCAGCAACCGCAGTGTACCACTATGTCTGTTGGAACGGGCCCCGGAACGAGGGGTGTCGGAAGGAATCCACGGATGAGATTACATGCTTTAAGACACTCCCGGCTGACCTGCTAATTACACCAACATTCCTATGCAACTAAGAGGGGGTATCACAACATAGAGCCCGGTCGAATCCTTTCTCTACCCTCCCTCAGTAGCTTCAATTATCAATTTCTTCTGCCCACATCCTTCGATTCACCTCGTCTTTCGAGCATGTCTCTATATTGCCGCTTCAAGGGACTAAGTACCTGTTCTGGGCATCTATACCATCATAGTACAGGGCAACAATTTGGGCATTGATCGCAATCGTAGCAATCAATTGGGTACACCGGCTGCCTTATAGAGCCTCTGTCGCTTACGGGGGATCAAGCCGTAACATGGGCTGGTATAATACCCGTTGAGAGCATGGTCGCTATGCCAGAGTTCCACTACCCGCTCAAGCTTAGGCCCCGTGACTTCAGCTCCGAAAGTCACGCTGCCAATTTGCCTCTCCTCGAATGGCGTCTTAGTCGCAAAGGGTATGCATATCTACTGGAGCGTCTTGTAGGGTCATATAATATCACTCGATAGTATGTGGTGTTTCCTGCTTGGGTTATATTATGCAAACGTGACGGTACAAGAGCACGAACGAGGTCGATTACAGCTTAGGCAAAATACTTATTTACTGGGAGAGAAGGAGATTCCCAAGGAAAGTTCTGACTTAAGCTATTCACACAATATTCACAAACTGAGACTGTTCATCAAGTATGAAAGTTACATAATGGTTCATTCACAGCAAAGTTGATAAAAGCATACTTCAAAGAGCTGGGAAACATTATTACAGCTAGCTCTGACGGCGAGGACGGCGACCGCAACAATTGCCGATGCTGGGGCCTGACACAGGGTGCCTTTCCAGGCGACAGAAAAAAAGAACAAGGACCACGGCTGGCTCACGACGACTCGTCTAGGGAGCTAAAATGATCCAATAGAAGGATTGATTAAATTCTAAGGCGATTCACAGAAAGTCTCATATAGATAACGTGGTTTGTCTACATATTTTCTTTTGGTCTATATAGCTCCCTAGCATGTATGTAACTTGGTTAATTACCGCTACTTGAACACCCGTACACGTAACATGTACCTACTATGCTGTAGTCAGGCCCCTCCCTATGACAAAGCAACTAAACGTTACTTTAATAACGTTTTAAGACTAGCAGACATAGAAAAACTATCTTTTATTATGTAAAGGTAGTTACTAGGTAGAATAATTAGATATCAAGTAGCTCTCGTAGTTAGAATAATCATTATAATGGCTACCTATTCTATAAATAGAACCTTGTCAAATCAAGCACCATGATTGATCGAGTATACATGTGGCATTACTAAACCAAAGGTGTGCGCTGTGTAGACCTAACTCACAAGCCCGAGACCTTGAGAGTGAGAAAATCGGGGTCGGTCTCGATGCGCTTCTTGACCTCTCCAGACCTCAGTTCGTCCACATCCCAGGCTGCCCATGCGAAACGGCCATGCAAAAATGCAGCTTCGGAGGTCGCTGCCCAGACAGCCCAATGCCCGGGCAGGTTTTCTACGAACAATTGTCAGTATGGAATGGTTTCAGTAGCAGCTAAGAGCCAAATGACACTACAGCCGCAATCTGTTAGAGTATGGGACCCACCATCATCAAAAGGAGCACTATTCTCATCAAGGCCAGCCGATCTGGCCGTCTCGGAGAGGATCTGGCCGGGATGAAAGCTGACGATCTGGAGCTTTTTCCGGTCTACCTCCGCAGAAATATTCTGCAATAAGAGATGGCCAGAGGTTTTGCTTAGAGAATAGGTCGGCAATGCGGCTGCGGTGGCCCGGTCATGAATTGCGGCGGTTGAGACATAAACGATGAACTATATGTTTTTTTTTTAAAACGTTAAGTGCTGATCACCCTCTCGGATTGGAGTAAATATCAGTACACGCAGTACATACCTTTTGCCTATCCACAGATTCTTCCTGGGCATACAATCGCTGGCTGAAGTCCAAGAGAGCCCTCACATTTGTGTCATACAGAGACCAAGTTGCGTCAAGGTCAGCTTCAAGCAGAGTCTGTTGGTTGTGAAATTTCGCAGCATTTAGTACGAGAACATCGACGAAGATGCCATCAGTGCGAAAGCTGGACCAGAGGGCGGCGGACTCGGCGGCGTTTCCGATGTCGCACACACGGGCGACGAATTCTGTCTTCTTGAACGAGCCGGAGAGCTGAGAAGCTGCACGCTGAAGGACGTCACTGCGGCGACCGGTCAGGATGACCTTGGAAGCCGAGGCCTCTGCAAACGCCTTGGCGATAGCAAATCCTATCCCAGCCGAGGCGCCGGTGACGAGCACCGTCTTCCCGGACTGATTCAGCTCAGGGCGGAGAGGCGACAAGCTTGGGTAAGAAGCTTTATGGTTTGTCTGAACAAGATTAGATTTGACAGGGGCAAGATTTTGGGCGTCGTCCACGTCAAAGGAAGGTGTTGATGCCGACATGGTAAAAGGTTCTCACTCCCAAGTTAATATAGATGACGGAAGGGCTTGTTATAAGTAGGGGCAGGGTTATCCCCACAGTCGATGATCGTACAACTTGGGAGGAAGGAATGGAGTCTATTGCGCCTTCAGTTAAGTTCTTTATAGCCCGTCGATTATAACTAAGGGCGGGAAAGTTAACACGTGACGTTACCCGATTTGTCAGGACTTCTTGGGGTTGTGAGTCTATTTCTCTGCCGGCAGCGTGACACAAACAAACTTAGCTAACCTGGCGGCGGAACACGAGCGGAGATCCGGTGGAAGACTAGCGGAGATCCGGCGGAACACCAGCGGCCATCAGGCGGAGGTCGCCGTCAAGTCAGCTTTACTGTGATAATTGACTGGGTACGACGCATTGAAGACAGCCACAATTAAGGGTCAAGGTGCACCTGGATGCCTAACTTTCCACAAGCGAAATCACCCCAAAAAGCCCTCCACAGTGCCCAAGAGAAGTAAAATTCCGGCCTAACACAGGAATAGTAATAAGGACTGGACTTTTTGTGACGGCTCTAATGGGGGAGTCCGAAACACCTGGAAAGCCCGAATTATGACAAGAGTGTAATTAAACCATTTTCAAGAGTCGGCCAGGGAGGCTCGGATGGTTTCATAAGTACTATGAAGTCTACGTAAAGAAGTCATAATAGAGTCAGCCTGCCTGCGACTCCACTATTGGGGACGAGGTTGGAGTCATGTATCTATGATTCGTACTATAATCGTTGACACGGCCATGAGCAGTTCCTTCGCTGTTGCAACACTACTAAGAGTGTCGGTAGATAACGAGGCCGTTCAGCGTACCCTTGCTACTGTATGAATTGATAACTACAATGAGTCTAAGCCGACGCTTCAGCTTCGAGAATGGCGGCGGAGATAGCGGGCCGGAGGCTTAATGATGTCCGATGTTCTCCGCCCGCTCCTCAGTCCAGATTTTCACTGGGGAACTAACGGTGTAGACGAGGCTCGCAAGCAGGAGCCCGGGTAATGAGACTTGAAAGCACGTATCCGACGGGGTGTGGGTAGTATTGAACGCACGACTTGTCAGTGACGATTTTCCATCAGCCTCCATAGCTAGATGTTCGATGTCTAGATGTATCCAACTTTCACCGTTGAACGGTGGGAGCTAAGCCTAAGTGAGCGTAGAACCTCCGCAAATCCGCAGACGCTAGTGGACCCTAGACAGACGTGCACCGATGCAGTTCAAAGGGAGGGAGATGCACGTTGTTTGCACGGTCAACAGGTATAAAATGCGTTCCATGCCTCAAATCTTAGATAGCAAGCCACGCTCTTCAGCCCTCTATATTAGTGTCTACCATCTCCATAGGTGCGTAGCTCAACTGTTACCACACAGACAACGATCTGTTGACAATGTCTAGCAACGTACGATGTCAATCCAAGCACAAAGCCTCAGTCAGTGGGTAACAGAGCTCAACAACACTCTGTTCATCCAACCGAATGACGAAATCGCTCTCAGAGCCGTCGATGAACAAGTTGATCCAACTTTAGTAGTTAAGTACGCTACCCTTACTTTATACATCTTGGCAAGCACATCTGACCCAGCCACAACACCAGAATCAACCACAATATCTACACTTACGACCAATTCAAGCCAGGCCTTCAATACGCCCGTAGTTCTAGTACGTCGGTTCAGGACACCTTTTCTGTCATACTCCAATGGGAGAACCCGGAAAAGCCGGACGGCGTGGTGGCGGTTCTTAGCAAATGGACGGCCAAGGACAAGGCAACGGGCGAGGAGACTCAGAAGACCAATGTGATTATCTGGGAGGTGAAGTGGATTGATGGGAAGAGGAAGCTTACAGGGCAAACAGAGGTCGAGGCTGTATGAGAACAGGTCGGAAGGTTGCGATTGCTGTAACTTAGTTTATAGCTATTATCTTTTAGCTCTTTAATTCCGATTTAAAGCCTTTACTATTCTGCTATAGTGAAGACCGAAAATTCCTACATCCTCCTTGTTGGCAGATCCGCCTTATGCACCAGACTCGTCTCATCATTGTCACTGTATTGCACTGTGGGGCTCTTGTGGAGATAGATTCCAGAAGAATCGTTGTCTGCTTCCGAATTTGGACGGTTCGGGGCGACCAGCTCAACATCGCGTCCTCTTGTCCCGTGTGACTTGGACCGACTGTTGCTTCCGTAGTGTTGGTAATGATTGCCATTGGTGCGCACCGAGCTGCCCAGAACAGGCCACAGCCTGACGAGTAGCATGCGTACTGCTGGGAGACAGGCGCATATGATGCCGACGGCAATCTCCATGGTGGACCAGATAGCGATGTCGTAAAAGTCCCATGCTGGGTTTGGCGACTTGCCGAAATGCACGAGTCCCTGAAGGCGTAGGATGCTCACGATAGTCACACTAAGCAGTAAGTCAGTAAAAAGCAACGAAAGTTGTTAGCGAGACGGGGCGTGGTAAGCCTACAGAGCTCCGACGCAGAACATCAGGGCCACGCCAGCCTTCTTCTTCCAATGGAGATTCAAACTGCGCAATTGCCACAGAGGTATAGCGAGAATCCATATATCCAAGGCAATGCTTACACTAGCATTGGCCCACGAGGCAACGTTAGTGTTAAAGCAGGAACCCTCATGTAATCCGTCCCACCCTGTCCAGAAGAATGAAGTTGGCCTGCATTGAAAGGTCAACAATAACATGGAAGCGAGGCCCCAAAGGCTGGTGACAATGAACGTGGCCCAAAGAAGACGCCGAACTTCCTGTGAAGGAAAAATCCTTAAAAAGAAGGCGATAATAGTGAGCTTAACCAGCGCGGATTGCGTAAAGTAAAACATCCCCGTGATCCATAGATACCGCAGGGCATTCGTGATCTGGCCTGGGGTCAAGGTCCAAATGTCTTTCCCGAGACCGTTGGTCGTCGAGACGTAGATGATGGCCGTACTGGGCACAACAGTAATCATTGCTACCAATACGAGGCAATCATCCAAGCCGAAGCCAATACTCGCAATGAAGAACTTGTATGCGAATCGAATAACGACGAAGACAGCTGCGATGGCGGCTAGAGTAATGGAGCTAATGATATACTTATCGCGGCGGTCTCGCGTCGGTGCGCCGCAGTAGGCTAAGCTGGCGTTCTGGGTTGCTGTGGGAGGTTAGCCGTCAATATCCATTGCCCTTGAATATGAAGAGTCAATAGAATCTTTACATACTCAGCGTCTCGGGTATCGTGCAATTACCAGCTACCCAGCCTATTAAGGTCTGGTGAAACTGCTTGTTGGTGCAAATGCATGTCTGGTTGGTAGTGGCGCAAAGCCCTGCTTGGAAAACGGCGTCGATACATGGCGTCTAATAAATCCGAGCTGTCAATGATCTCAATCTCAACCACAAATTGGCAATCATCTAGACGGCCATGGAACGGCCACAACTAGACATGTTGGCAACCTACTGTGCAGCTGGGGAGGCCAGGTAGACTTGAGAAGGAATCCTCGGCACGGACGGGCGGCGCGGCGACGAGGAAGAGAGAAACAAGAACAAGGCAATGTAGGACTTCCATTGTTGCAACCCTGGATTTAGGGTTGGTCCTGGACGGTGATCATTGATCATGCAGGTCAGTGGAACTAGGAGTTCGGAACCGGGGGAGTTAAAAGCTATAAAAGGCTTCAATCCGGGGAACCCCTGATCGCCCGGTACAGAACCCGATAGCCATGGCTGGGGACTACTTGCTGGATGGCGTGGCAGGGCGCCATCTCGCTATATCGAAAGCAGCGAATTTTCATGTGAAAAAGCGCCTCGTTTCGCCAAGGCCAATGCGCAGGCAGAGTCTGACGCTGGCTGCCCCGAAGACTAACGAGTGAGACACTACACACCACTACAAACCCTAGGTCGTGGCTTCGTGGCTAATCTCAGCGAGGTACGACGGAAATGAGGCGTTTGGAATGAGCAGCCCGAGCCAAAATGCTATGGTCTGAAAGCTGAAAGTAAGTCATCGTAGCGGCAAACCTCGATGATGAGGATGTGACAGTCTCGTCAAGTTATCCGCTTCAGGGGTAGTAGGCGCTGGTGTGCTGTAATCCACTATATTTCAGGGCTTATAGAAATCAGGAAATACTTAGTATACTTACCCTCGTGATGGTTGACTTACTAGCGTAGTTTTTTCCTCTGGGCACGACTTTTCAAAGAGCCCTCCGTAGGGACGGTTGGAATCTCTCCACTGATCCGGATCCGGCTGCCGGTAGCGTAATCTTGAGTTCAGGCTACGAGCACTAAGATATTCCGCGGCGGTTAGCGCAGCGCCGAGAGAAGCTAATAGTTGTTGTGTCTCAGGTAACTGACAGGGATAAATGAATGTGGCGTTACTAGTGCTTGAACAAGACTTTTGAAAGAGCCCTCCGTGCTAAGTTTTTAATAACAGGTAGCCTTCGCCTGTTAATGTCGGATATACAACGACGAATAGTGCACGCACAAGTGTACACCTAAAGGTGTTGAATTGATCCAGAACTTCACTATTGGTTTCTTCAATAATTGTGTTATTGTTTTTCTTGTTCTGGCCCCTTTTTATGCCTTAACTAGAGTGTGTCTCGTCTAAACCTGTTAGATATATAATAGGGTAGGGGTGAATTCAGTAGATACATAAGGCTCTAACAGTCTCGTCAAGTTATCCGCTACGGCCGCTGTAACTTCAGGGGCAGTAGGCATTGCTGACCAGGATCTAGTGGTCGCTGGTGTGCTGTAACCTGCTTTCCCTCTAGGGCTTATGGAAATCAGGAAGTACTCAATGTATTTACCCTAGTAATAATTGGTTGACGCACAAGCGTTACTTGTTCTTCTGGATACGACTTTTGAAAGAGCCCTCTGTAAATTAGAAATTAATAATCTTATTAATTAAAGTTCCAAAACAAACCTACTGCCAGCGGTCAAGAGCACCATCTTCGGAAGAGTCGAGTTCCCAACGATCTGGAGAATCAAGAGGTTAGGGTGCCCTAGTCCACACATACCCAGAGGGGGGACTAGAAGCTCAACAGTAAAAACAACACCAACAATAGTATCAACAATACAGACCATATACCCAGTCCATTGAAAGGTCAACAGTTACTCAAACAGACTAAGGTTTCTAGTCCAACTGGTTACCTTTCCCAATACCTCAATAAGCTGTAGGAATAGCTGCATCTTGAAAAAGCTAGATCTTGGAAAAGGCAAAATCCTGATGGATATAAAAGCTCTGCAGGCCCTCTTGCATTCCAGCCAACGATCTGGAGAATATTTAATAAACAGGCCGTGGCGATCAGCTTTTTAACGAAGTACTCTATATAACTCGAGTATATATCAAATTTTTGTTTATCGCATTGCCACTCAGAGCTGGCCGGTCTTGCCTCAACCAAAAGTCGCTCGTTAACCCAAAAGTGCGCCTGATTGCCTCGAAGAGACATGTTTTCTCATCCTGTAAGACCGATTTCGGTCCTAGACCGTATCATTTCTTCCTAGTGGCCATTGCTTCGACCAAAGGCATAACACATAATAATTCGGCCAAGATAAGGCAGTAATATTCACCTAAACACTTTTTGAATATATTGAGTTTCTCAACTGTAGTACTACCAACAGGCTTATATCAAGTACGCCAGTAATAGCTCCCTCCGGCGTTCAGAGGTTAGCTGTTTTCTCATTGGTTTTCAGACATTCACCACGAAGAGAAATGAAGACGACTGTTATCTCGAGTCCCTTTTGCTATTACTAACGTCAAAAAGCCAAGCCGACGACTCGCACTCTCTTCATCATGTTAGGATTGGGCAGCTTACAAGGAAAGCCTCTTCCCTCACGAGACTACTATTGAGTCCTACCAAGAGGGCATAAATAGTCTCTAATCTCGGAACCGACACCGCCTTTTCGCGAGCGAATCCAAGTATGCCTCCGAGGATTGCCTCAACCTCCATCGCTCGTCCGCTGCTCATGTCAGACATCATGCTTGGCTCTACACCTGGATACTGTCGAGCGTTCGTCCTGCCCATCTGGAACTTGATCGCCTCCTCATTCGCGTCTTGGGCATAACCACACGCCGCAGAGACGACGCAAATTTCTCGCATTATCTCGTATACGACATTCCAAGCGATGGGGGATGTTTGTAAGAATTGAACGTCACGACAGCGCGACAGAGCGCAGATTGGGTTCCACGCCCCATTGGCCACGATCTTCTTCCACCGCTCTCCCTGGACATCGGCTGGCAAATCAACCGTGGCTCCGCCCGCACGGAAAATTAAGGCGAGTCTCTCGACATTTTCGCGCTTTGCTGCGGATGGATAGGCTCCGAGGAGTAATCTTTCCACCTCAGTGTGCTTGACAGAGGTGGTCGAAGTCCGAGAGGTCGGCATGTATACGATGCCTGAGATGATTGGGTTGGCGGGATATTCATCGCGATAGTCTTTTTCCACTCCTATTCCGTTCTGTAGGAGAACAACAACCGTTGCGCGATCCCGGAGTGCTGGCGCAAGGCCTTTGACGGTCTGCTGTTGGGAGCCCGGAAATGACTTGGTACAGATGACGATAAAGTCGAATGGTTGGTCGCTCAGACGGACTGCCTCATCAACGGATGGCACGATGGTGGGACGGATGGTTTGATCACCGAAGATGGTCGATTCAATTCGGAGGCCAGACGTTTTTGCTTGCTCAAAGTTGGAGCGACAGACGCAAACGATGTCAGCACCAGCGCGAGTGAAGACGAGGGCGTAGACTGTGCCGATGCTGCCCACGCCAAGAAGGAGTATGCGTGCCATTGTTGCCTGCAAGCTCTGCTCTCTATGTAATGAGGATGACGATAGGCGCACCTTTCAAAGCAACGTCGACAACCCATGGTCTTTAATCCAAGATATGGTTCAAGCCTAAGCTCAAGCTCAAGCTCAAGCGGTGCCGGGCGGTTACAAGAATCGGGCCACCACTTGCCGAACGGGACGGAAGTGGAGGTAAAAACGCAGCTTTTCAGCATGGCATAAGTGTACGGAAGGTGGGGAGGCCAGCGGAAACATCTGGACAACGGCTAGATTGGATATGAATCGCCTATGGATAAAGGAGACATTAAAGGCTTGCATTAGAGTACAAGGTTCAATTTTACGACTTGTAAACACTTTCACGGATGCAGGAGCTGAGGAATAGTCATTGTCATGCGACCATGCGCAAGTATCTCAATTATGGACCTATTTCTTGGCTCATGGATCAGGGTGGCCCATGGCAGCATCGCCGATACAATGTTCTTATTCTACAAAGCCTCAGGAACCGCTCTCTTGTTTGTGTGCAGACAAGATTCTGAAAGCATCACGGATGACGTTGTTGGCGCAGCTGTACCTTTCCAAGTCGCCGCTGTCTTCTGTAAGGAGTTAAGAGATAGGACAGTATTGGTTGACGCTGGGTATACGTACGTGGAATATTGCCTTCAAAATATCCCGAGTCTTCTTTAGAAACCTGAGTCGGATCCCACTTGTGCATAGATGAAATGATTTGTGTACCGGCAACACGATTCACACGGAGCTTGTTAAACAACTCCAAACGAGCCGAAACCTCGTCTTCAGACGTCATGTCAGAAAATAGTACGCCCAGAGCGGCCGCATCTTCGACGGCCATGGCCGCCCCTTGAGCGCGTACTAGATGGGTCCTTATCAGCACTGATACTTTCCTGGGAGCCGGCCGCGAGAACTAACTTGGGGGCATAGGATGAGCGGCATCTCCAATTACTACAACACGGCCTTGGGCGAGGCTCGGGATTGGCTTCCGCGTAAACAGCTTCCACTGTCCGACGTTTTTACCCTGGCTGCAGAAAGGGACGTTAGTTGATCAAACTATGGTGATTGAAAGGATTTCACAACTCACGTGCAAATAGACTGGATTGCCTCTGGGTACTCTTTCACGACTTCGTTGACAAAGTCTTCCTTCATAGAGATATCGTTTCCTAGATCAGGCACAATTAATTATAAAGAGATGGTGAAATGATGAGGAGGCTTCGTTACCAGAAGCATCTATGGAAAGCTCGGGGCGATAAAGGACTCCTACGTTCTGAAGGGCACCCCTGAATAACGTGTTAGTTTCGCACTGGAGACCTTGACTGACCCACAAAGATATGCGCACCTTCGGCATCCGTAGAAGACGACACTCTTATCAGTGCCGTAGGCGATTCGGAGCGACGTATAGCCGTCCTTGAACAAGGAGACGGTTTCCGGGTCGGTCCGCAGCTTCTCGACAGGGACCATGAAGCGGAGCATCGACATGTAGTGATTGGCGGGAACATCCTTTCCCGAAACGGAGGATAGGAAAGAGGACTATTAAAAGTCAGAATAGAAACTTCCCCGCAACGCGTGCAGGAATTCTTAGAGCTTACTCGGATACCGTCAGCTGCAACTACGAGCTGCTTCTTGACGCTCCTGCCGTCCTCGAAGTGGATGGTTCCATCCTGGTCCAGTTTCGACACGGCGGTGTTCAGGTGAAGCCGAGCAGCTCGGGGCCTCGTGGCAGTAGGTTCAACAGCCATCTGCTTCAACTCATTGTGTAGATCTACGCGGTGATAGAATTGCCAAGGAGCCTTGTACTTAGACACGTAATCGGCAACAGGCAAAACGCGCTTCTTTTCTATGTCGCTTGGCTCGTCATAGTAGATGGTCTGCGAGCAAACGTTAGACTTGAAGCGCCTCGACTGAACAATTGATGAGAGCTAATGGCTAGTTATGCATAGAAGCAACTCCGCCGGTAGTTATTCTAAGCGTGAGCGAGATAATACTTGCATTTTCGGACGTTGTGGCTAGGGTTCGTTCAAAATCGAGGCCGTAGAATGCCAAGACGCGGGACGAGTTGGGGGGCGCCATAATGGCTGCTCCCACTTCGTTCTTGAATTGAGATTTCTCGTAAATCTGTTTTGAGCGAGTGCTCCTTTTAGTCTGACTGCCTGAATTACAGAGGGTGCAAATTCACCAACCTCGACATCGTGACCACTCTCCAACAAGGCGATGGCGGCCATAAAGCCGCCAATGCCAGCGCCAATGACACCAACCTGCAGGGCCTTGCTGTTGTCCTTGGGTGCTAGGGCCGCGCGAGGAGGGAGCCAGTAAAGGTCTTCACCAACATGTTCGACTGCCATGCTTATCGGCTGCTGGGGTGTGACGGATCAAAATGGGGAGAAATGACGTGATCAGCGTATTTTTTCTTCTCCTGACTTCAATCTGGAGGCTTAGGTTTGATAACCGAATAAGTGTATTGAACACGGCTCCGTGTCCGAGAAAAATGCACCCCATCGTCACTTGGCCGAACCCTCAACCGTCATTGCTCTCACGGGAGGTACTTTATGATCCTGGACCCGGTGGTGGAGAGTGGAGAGCCGAGCCGACGCCAACTTAGGTAGGCCCCGTCTCGGCCAAACATCCCAGTTACCGCAGCGTGGGGTTCCGTAACCGTGTTCAAGCTCGCGACGTCATACCACTATATCCATTATAATCCTATCCATCTAAGTTTAACTTAGACAAATCGATCAATAATTTGCATACCCCCAGCAACAAGGTATGTGGTGTGACGGAAAACGATCATGACGTCGCCCTGACTTCCCTCCTTCTAGATGCCTCCTCACACTATCAAGTCCGTCGTTCCCCTCCATGTAGGGCAGTTTATGTTTGTCCGGGTCGAAACGGATCAAGGAATCATCGGGTATGGCGAAGCGGGAATCTGGGGCCACATCACGGCCGCCGGCACCGCGATTGAGCGATTCGCCGAGTACCTCGTTGGCAAAGATGCATTCACAATCGAACACCACTGGAATGTGATGCATCGCTTCAGTTACTTCCAAGGATTGGCCATCAACGCTGCCATCTCGGCCATCGACATTGCCCTGTGGGATATCAAGGCTCGCGCGTTCAATGTGCCCATCTATGAGCTCCTCGGAGGCGCGTGCCGCACCAAGGCGAGGGTCTACTGCCATATCTATGAGAAGACAATTGAGAAGGTGCTCGAGGAGTGCAAAAAGAAGAAGGATGCCGGCTTTACCGCATTTGGTCACATCAATCCGTTCCTGGACGAAGGCAACGATCAGGTCTACTTCAAGCCTCACGCCAAGAAGATGAACGAGGCCATTGCCAACGTCGAGAAGATACGCGCTGTGGTCGGCGACGACGTCGATTTGCTGGTCGAGCTTCACCGCAGATTAACTCCCGCAGAGGCTGTCACCTTCTCCAACGCCATTGAACCCCTTCGCCCTCTCTTCGTCGAGGATCCCATCCGGCCGGAGAACCCCGACGCCATGGCCCGAGTGGCAAACCGAATCACAGTTCCGATTGCTACTGGCGAGAGATTCGGTACTATCTATGAGTTCCAGGCGTTGCTGGCGCGCAACGCCGTTGAGTTTGCGCGAGTTGACCTGGCATTATGCGGTGGAATCACGGGAGCCAAGAAGGTCGCGGCCATTGCGGAGGCGCACCAGGTTCAGGTTGTCCCGCATAATCCTCTCTCTCCGATCGGTTTGGCGGCATGCCTGCAGCTCGCGGCGGCGATTCCCAACTTTGCCGTGCAAGAGTACGCCACGGGCTTTGAGTCTGGCGTGTTCCACTCCACGACGAAGCATCTGGGACACGATATCGTCGACCACGTCCCTGAGGTCCATGAAGGTTTTGTGGATATTCCTTCTGGCCCTGGCCTTGGGGTTAAGTTGCGAGACAACGCGACGGAGATCCGGCCGGCTCTTGTGCAACCCATTACCATGAGGCCTCACAAAGATGGTTTCATCGTGGATCAGTAGGTCTTGTAAACCGAGGGGCAGTTTCGCATAGATAGATAGAATGGAATAACACGTTTGACGTCTGCCATGAAAAAATCCTGAACCCTTGGACGTGCAAACTCTACGTCGATATTCATCGCTTGTGATGTCTACAATCACTGAAAGAAGTAAAGGAAGTGAATAGAATTCCATTGCATTAGCTAACGTCGGTCGGAACATTGATACCATTTACGGGAGCTGTATTCTCGCCCATGATGCATAATACTTCAAATTGCCACAGAATCAGGGGGTACAACAGGTCCTTATTGAATTGCCTATCCTTCCTAAAATAAAGTATATGTCACTTATGACGGAATTATGGGAAGAGTGATGTAGTTCTGATGATGAGGTGCAAAATGAACGTGGTTCATTCCCCCAAACCTCTCTTCCGTCCTAGTTGACATTTATTTAGCTTATTAGGTAGTGTCAGAATGGGGATAGCGGGATATAAAACTAACCTTTCCGCGCCATCATGAACAAAGATACCCACGCCTAGCGTGTCGCCTCCGCTGACTTCGAGCATAAGCCGAGCACCGGGTTCGACGGTGACATTCGTCGGCCAGACTTCCGTATCGACGGCGTATACCTCACCGGGGATAACGGGCTCAACATCCGTGGAAAAGTAGTCGCGGTGCGGCAGCCACTCGCGGTGGCGGTGATGAGCCTTGTTCACCTTGCGCAGGCTCACGCGCTGCCAGCCCTTGGAGAGCGGGACGGGGTTGCCGATGGTGCCAGTGTAGAATATCTCATTGCCCTGGGCGTCAAAGTGACGCAGGGTCAGGAACAGGTCGATATCTCTGGGGGTCGATCCGGCCAGGAGAGGCGTGACCGAGACGTTCAGGTGGGCCACGATGTGTCCCGTGATCTCGACCTCGGCCTCAAAGGGAGGCGTGGTGAACTGGATGAACTTCGGGTCCTCGGGCGTGCTGGGAGCCTGGTACGAGAGACGGCCGATAGGAGCGATGGGATCAAACGGTTCTGGCTTCTCGGACATGGTGCCATCTTGGTGGAGGTGATACTTGGTATACCGAGTCCGGGCCAACGGCCATTCGTTTTCGGTGCGCCGAGTATATCCTGCCTTCTCGGCGGCGGGATCGTTGTAGCCGACATTGCCCTTGCGCAGGACCATATCAATGGCTGGCTGTTGACCTTTGGTCCAGCCGGCATAGTCATTGCCCTTGAGGAACGCGCTGAGGAAGCTCTTCTGCACCTCGGCCTCGTCATCGTCGTAGAAGGGCAAATCGTGACGGCCAACACCAAGACGGAGGAATTTGTATCGCGAACCGGCAAACATGTAACCAAGAATGTTGCCGCGCAGATGGACCGCAATGTTACCCCAGTTGCCGACTGACAACAACGGGGCCTCAATGTCCTCAAGATTGTATTCTTTTGAGGCGTAATAGGGATCATCGCGGAAGAAGTGGGCTGCATTATCCACTGCCTGGTCCCGTCGGTTCGCTGCCAATTCCTCTTCGCTCAGATCGCCTTCAATTGTATCGGGACCCCATTTCCGAGCCGCTTTGCCAGGAAGACCGTATTGGTTGCTCTTACACTGCCGATTGAACCAGAACTCGAGGAAGCGCATGGCGGCAATGCCACCATGGCGACTCCGGTCCCGGTAGTAGTCGGCCATGCCCTCGTAGGGGACGATGCAAGCAAGGCCCTTTGGCCGACGAGCCGCAACGCGCCACTGGCTTCCTCCAAAGTAGCTGATACCGATGAGGCCGATCTTGCCGTTTGACCATGGCTGTTCGGCCGCCCACTCAATCACCTCGACGAAGGCGTCGGTGGTGTTCTGCGACATGGTGTCAAGGAGGCCGGGAGACTGACCACACCCAACCTCATCGGCACGGAGGACGGCATAGCCCTCGTTGGTCCAGAAGGCTGGGTCTGGAGTCTCGAACGACGAGTGAGCGGACTTGTGCTTAGGGTTTATTTCGTCGAAGGAGTGCTTTAGAAAGCTGACAGCGATACTGGTCAGCTACAGTCGTGTCTGTGGCGGCTCACCTCTTAAGGGGCAACTCACTCTCCGTAAGGAATGTCTTTCCCGTAAGGTCCATATGTAATCAGGACTGGCGCCCTTTCTACATTCTTCGGGCGGTACACGTTGGCTCGTACGACGGATTTGTTGTTGCTCTTGAGCTGGATACCGACATTTTGCTCAAAGATGTAAGGAAACGCCTCCGTTTCGATTGTGCGTATGTCCATGATGACGTTTGGCATTTTTGTTTCGCAGTGGACTCAAGCCGGTTACTTCTGGTTGTTTTGCTTTCAAATTGCTGGTCAGGGCTATATTCGTTTCCAACGAGGCAGGCACATAAAGCTCATCACTGCATGCTCGGATCGCAGCTTATGAAAGCCATCTTCGGATCAATCCATCCATCTCCAATTCGATTCCCCTGCCCTCCATCTCACATCCCCTCCACCTCCACTCGCCACCACGTCCCGGACTCTCCCCACCAGGACCGGCTTGTGGGGTAACCGACCGGAGCTCGGCGTTAGGACAAAAGCCGGAAACAAGCTAGGCCTCCAACCAATCGACTTGGATGGTTCCCATTCAGCCCCAAGCCAGAGACCCTGCCATCGACATTGTACGCTGGCTAACGGCAATCAGTCCAGCTCGAATACGTAGTTGTGAGCTGCTTTGCCGAGGTTCATCAGGACGCGGCAGATCTCTTGAACACCGGCAGGCATTTGGTTGTCTCTCCAGTTGTGCTCCAAGATACTCTTGAGACGCTCCATCACGTCAAAAGGGTTCTCCAACGGTATTGGCTCCGAATCAGGACTGAGCAGCGCGAGACGGACGTGGCTGCTCAACATTTGGTGCTCGTGAGAGTCGTCGCTGTCTAAGAGGCAAACATTGTACCTTGCTCCATCCGAGGCAAGACCTTGTGCCATCTGTCGCGCCGAAATGATCCCATGCCACCAGAGGAGAATGGCGGCGTGGAAGAGAGCGACGGCATAGATGCCGCCCAGGACGCCAGTCGGACACCGGGATGCCGCGCGAACCGTGCGACCCGTTCGCCACAGAGCAGCGCGGTATTCCGCGCGCGAAACAGACCTAGGGTCGTACGCTGAAGTGGGAATTATCACCCGGTTGTGCACCGGCAGCGACGAGAGCTCGGGCAACAAGAGATTATCGGGGAATATCAGGGCATGAATTGACACGACTTCGAACAGCAGCTCCGTCTCGGGAGAGCTCTTGAGCCTGAGGGTCTCGGAGCCGAAGAGCTTCAGCACCGAGCACAGTTCGGCGCGTCGCGACGAAAGCAGCAGGGAGCTCCACGTGCTAGAGTCTCTACACAAGGAGCTGAGCTGATGGCACTCCTTGATAAGGACCCAGATGCCGGCGAGGAAGCCCAGGTCGGCAAAGTCCATGTCGATCAGGTCGTGGTGCATAGCGATCAGCGTTGGATCACTCATGACATCCTTGAGGCACACGGGTCGAGAGGGTCTTGGTAATTTCTGCAACAAGAGCATCTCGTCCCTCCATTGAGTCGATGTCTCCGCCGTCCAGAGTCCGCGGGGTGCCGGCAGTGGTATCTTCATGTCGACATACGATGACATGACCTGGCTGCCGTGCGACATGGAGACGTGGGCATCCATAATGTAAGCAGCATAGATGAGTCTCCTCTGCGACTCACGGATGGACCACCGACGCCACGCAGTCTCGAGAGATTGGCTACCTAGGCCGGCGACGGCAACAAGTCCTTGATCGTCGTGCTCTAAAGCTCCCTGGAGATGGCCGCCGTTCTTGATGAGGACCTGCACGCATTTGGAGCAGGCTTCGGCGAGGGCGATTTTACGTCTCGCGCCACTGAAGAAGGCCATGTACTGCTGGAGAAAGAAGCCTTGGGAGAGGCTAATATCGCGAAAATCCGCATTGTCGCCTTCCCACTAGCCACCGTGATATGTCAGCGCACAGGATTCATGAAGAGGAAAAATACCTGTCTTACTGTTCGGAAAGACGACGTCCTGACAACTTCTTGCATGGCGTAGCCAAACTTGCGGGCCACGCTAGACCCTGCATTGATGGCCCCCATAGCAACCATGGCACCTAGCAATTCCGGTCGCTGCTGGTTAAGCTGTAGGGTCGGCAGGTGAAGGATGTCGTTGATGTAGCCTGCTTTCCGATCTTGGGCGTAATTTCGGATGAGCGTGTTGAGCGTGTCGGTGGACGGGAACGCCGTCACGATCTGTGCGGCATTGGCGTGCGATGTCGAGCCCAAGATCATGCCGAGAATGCTGTCCCGTGCAGCCGTCGACAGGGTCATCCCCAAAGGCGGAACACCAGGGCTCTTGTTCAGTTCGGGGACGTTGAAGCCTTCCTCGCCTGCAGCCAGGTGCGGGCGCTCCATCTCGCCATTGTCGCTGTGCTGCGGTTCCCAGGAACCCGTCACAGACAGCGTCCCGTGGTGTTCCGTTATTGCAGGAGACGCATCGGAGCCGCTCGGGATTTCGACGTCGGGCACTAAATTAAAGGTATCCGGACCCGGGGCGTCGAATTGGGCCTCCAAGGATGAGAAGTCGATTGTTGCCAGATCCCAAGCTGGCGCGAACGAGAAGCCTCCAGCCGTCCCAGGGGCCTGCGCCGAGAGATCGAGCAAATCGGGGAGGTCCATTGGACCAAGAAACCTATGCATGGGCGATAATGCATCGTCGACAACTCGCTGGGGATCCGGCTCCGACTGTGCAGAGATTTCTGAAACTGCGGTTGCTGGTGATGCGAGCTGCTCTACGGCCTCTCCGTCGGGAAATGGGGCGACTTGGAGTTGGCCATTCTGATTACGATGCTGATCCCCATCCTGGATCTGGTGCTGAATTTGATTCTGAACTTGAATGGAGTCTTCAACGTCGTCGGGGTATGTGCACTCCAGGCCTTTGGCGACACATCGATGGCATGGCTTCTGCTCGGAGCATTTGCATTTGCTTGCCGCGCACAGCTTGCAAGCCTGGCTCACCCTGTCGACGGCGCTCTGTGAGTTTGGTGGCTTGAGGCGCGGTTCGGCGTCGCCATGCGTCGTCTCATGTCTCTTGAGGACATCCAGCCGGGCGAAGGATTTTGCGCAGAAGCCGCACGAGTAAGGGCGCTGTTTGGTATGTGAGCGGACATGGCGAGTGAGATGCTCAGTGCGGTGATAGCGACGATAACACTGGGAGCACTGGTATAGGGCTTCTTCGGGCCCTCGGTGGGCGGCCTGCTTGCGCATTCGGGAAGGATGAGAGTAAGAGTGAGGGCTATGCCGAGGCGGACACGACGAGTCAAAATGGTTGCTGGGTGCCGTGTCTTGCCGCGCACTCATCATCTCTGCAGCCGCCAAACGCAACGTGCTGGGACAAGAGACCTATCTGGATCGACGGAGAGGGGGGAAAGAGTAATAAAAAATAGAAGAAAACCCCAACAGTACAGGACGTAGGGTCTACTTAACAGGCTTGTTATAACATCCGAGAGACCACTGTAGCGCGTTTTAGGGGCGCAGCTTCCCCGCAATCAACCGTCATAGCACGCCAAGCACGCTAAGCCCCCCATTTCCAGCGTCACTAGTCCCGCTGCGGGGTACCCTCTAGTGGGATCTGTAGGGGATTGACTAAGCGGGCCGTGTTAGAGACCGAACACGGCGCGGTTCAAGCATTAACTTAGCACAGTATTTTCCTCTCAGCCTGTAACTTATAATACATAGCAGCTGGTTCTACAGTCGATTCTCCTACTCGGCTAGTCCCGTTCTTCAGTTCCTCCCCCGGCAAAGCAGCTCGTAGCCCTTGTGCAAGCCGAAGCCGATGCCGGTGATGCCGGCTGCTACAGGCGGCAGCAGGTAAACTACCGCACCCAGGGACACGCCAACCTCGAAAAAACCCGTCGCGCCCGCTTTTGGCTGACCCGTCGGCTTCAGTGGCTGTCGCGCCTCAGCCAGCAGCTTTGCCCCGTCCTCCATCTCTGCCCCTTGGATATTAACTACAAACTGGGGGCTGCTAAACTCGAACATTTGCCGCGTGTATCGAACCCTGTTGGATGCTGGATATCCCAGCGGTGATGTTGGACCGACTTGCGATGGAAGAAAACACCACGTTAGCTGCCTCCGTTCCGTTGTGTAAGCGCAGGGTAGTCCGGTGTGCTTACTCTGGAATCTCCGGGGAATGTGATTCACAAACGAAACGTGAGTCCGAATGTATTGGCACAGGTACTTGGCCTCCCTGAGCCCGGCAAAGACGTAGAGCGCTCCTAGCTCCATGCCACTATTGGAAGTTCTGTCGATGGCATCGTCCAAGCTAGTGATGACGTTGATGCTCAGAATTCGGCTTGCAATCTTTCTTCCGAGGAAGTCGTCATGTTTCCTGTCATATTGGACCGTCAGTGCTTAGGCACACAATCCCGGACTGAACACGTTTCGTCACCTTCCTAGGGCCGTCTTTGTCACGGAGCCGACCTCTGCGCTGTTGAAAACCTCCTCATAACCTTGGGCTGCGAGAGCCTTCAGGTCTGCACGCCGCGTCTCCATCTCTTTCTTTGCGTCGGTTCTCTTTCCCTGGTTGGGGGCAGCATGAGACCCCGTCTTCATTTCTTCGACAACAGCATCGACGAAATCCTCCACGACGAATTCGTTGACAAATACACAGTCTACAGCCTGTCGACTTAGGCCTCGGAACGCTAGGCGTGACCGGACAAGCTCCTTTGCCGCCGCCTTGACATCCGCAGTCCGGTCCACCACGCCGAGGCATGGCGATTCGGGAGAGGAACGCAGGTGCGTTTTGAGGTCTGCCATGCCTTTGTCAAGCTTGGCATTGCCTGCTTGGTTGACGACGACGCATTGGTCGAGGAAGCTGGCTTCCGGCTCGGATGTAGTGATGCAGACGGCCTCTTTGTCGTGCAGCTGTCCGAAAAGTCGACCGAGAAGTGGAAGCGTCGATCGTAGATCGTTGTCGAGCTGTGTTTCAGGTCAAAGTGTTAGAAGCCTACGTGTCTTCCCTTGTTGCCATGTTGACCGAGTCAGGCTTACCTTGACGACACAACAAGTCCCGGCCTCGGTAGCGGCGGCGAGCGCCGAGAGAACGCTGTATAGGGGAGTGAAGGGCTCAGGGACGATGTAGGCTAGAGGGTGTACAGTCATGTTCTGCTCGTGGTCCTTGCCTCGCTTGACACGATACTCAGCCTCGAGTTCCTTCTTCAGGTCGAGCTCGTCATAGTGGTTTCCGATCTCGGAAAGCGTCGCAGCGAGTACGAATTTGGCTTCGTCCTCGGATAAGCCATCATCATCCTGCAAGGTCGAGATGGCTTCAGTCTCGTTTTGCGTGAGTTGTCGGTGCAACGAGATGAGCTGTCTCTGTCGATGCCTCAGGTCTCGCATGCGGCCTTCTGTGGCCGTAGCTCGGACTTGCGCGACAGACACAGCGGGTGAGGGAGCCATTCGATATCCGGGGGTGCGTCACAGCCCAATTGGAGGAGGAGATAGAGGATATCGAGCCGAGATGCTGGGCGGCGGGGACGAGCACTCGTGTGTTTGCTGTGGTTCGCAGTTGGCAGCTTCAATGCGCTTGGAGTCGTTTATTTGTAGAGCCGGTCGGCTCTTGGGTCTCGTTAAAGAGAGCAGTTCTTATCCAGTGACTTCCGCGTCGACCAGGATGTGACCCTTCACTCACAGGCTCGAGCCACATTCCCTCGTTCGTCTCCTTTACTTCGGACTTCCCCTTACTTTGAGTCTTACCCGGAGTGTCATTTGCGGCAAGCTTCTCCACTTCCCGAATGACCCTCCGCCAGACTGTACTGACCCTTTCAGCCGGCTTCCCTAGTCTCCCGGTCCCAAACTCGTGAGGAGATCAGCTGAGGGCAGACTGGAAGAGCTGGGGACTGTCTCCCGCCACAATTGGTAGACGTGTCCATTCTCATCTGAAAATCTTCCACTTCACGCACTGACAATCCTCCAGTCTTGCAATTTTACCCGCCGAATTCAGACCAACTTGACACTTGCACACCCGATCGCGACGACCACCAGCCCAGCAAGCATCATGAGCACTACGACCGCAGCCGTCACCATTCAAGAGACGCCAATTGTTTCCTTCAGAGGGAGCAGGAGGGACACTACTGTTTCACAGCCGCCATACGACCAGCAGGGGCGTCGCAGACAGCAGACAGACGACAGTGATGAATCCATCAGCGAGTTTATGCCGGCCAACAATGGCGTCACGGGCCGCGAGCCAGACACAAATCCTCCCAACTGGCCTTCTGACCATCGCCGCGTGCCTGCTCATCGACCACCAGTCGTGCACGCCGATTGGGTGGAAATAGGAGGGCCGGCACCAGTGAGGTTCTTCCTATGGACCATGTTTCGTGGCTGCGAGCTCTTGCGTGTATGTGCCTGTGTCTTCCCGCCGCTGCTTCTCTTCCGTCCACGAATGCAAAGGCTCTGGGAGCTGGCGAAATGACTAACTGGTATTTTCTAGTGGGCGTATCAGTACCCGACCGCACTTGGTTTGCACGATCTCGGATACTTCAGGTACAAAATCGCAGGAGAGTGGTAATGGGATCTTGTCGGGGTCGGGGAAGAGTGGGAGGTAGAATCACAGGCAAATCACAATTACTTTCACAAGTCAACCCTCCATGATCTCTCGTCATTTTCCTTTGGGAGCGGGGAACTAGCTCACGACAGTCTACCGTTCCTCGCCCTATCCTTTTGTGAGACCTCTACGGTATCTTAGTTGCTATAGTGTCTTGTTTTACATTTCCGGTTATACTCATCGTGGGCGCAGCTTTTGGTGACCTCTTATTGTTCTTCAAATTTAGCAAGTCTATGCTTCCATTGTAAGGCAGCCGGGCAGGACAATGAGCTCCCGCAACCAAAATTTGCGCTAGACTGGTGAAGAAGTGCGAACACCCCTCGGCAAAACTCAAAACAAACAATCAACACAAGCACTCAACTCAATTCATGGCCAAAGACACAGATTCCGGTGGAGACGTAGTTTTGATTTATCATCTTCAATCACCTGACAGACATACTTCCCGGCTTTGCCCCCACCGGCCGGATGAGGTGGAGAACTTTCCCGGCTCGGTTGCCCCAACAGCTTGAGGACAGCCTAGCTGCGCGGAGGAGATTCCCACCGCTTAAACCCCCTCTGTGACCGGCAATTGGATGCGGGGATCGGGCACGGGATACGTCGATGAACAGACATCGCCTTCGCCATTTGCTTATCAACTCATCGGGCTTCCCGAATACATTCACAACTCAGCTACCCACTTCTCCTAAGGCTTCAAGACAACTCAAGACCCGTGACCCACAAGTGTGGCTGGATCTTTTAGTTAGGCAATAAATAGCCTTTTCAGATCGCGGCTCGTTCAAAAAGCTCCGCGGTTATGGCTGGTGAGTTTGTTTCACCGTCGGCAATGCGGCAAACAGGACTGACCACGAGCCCTGACCTTTCACTTAGGCCTACCACCTGTTCACTTTTTGTCCCATGGGACTACCATGTTGTTGGGTGAGGACTCACGAGTCAAGGACTACTGGCGAAAGATTGGCCAGGACGCCTTAGACCATGGCATCAAAGGTGTCGTTCTGATGGTAAGCGACCAGACCATGCACACCTATTACCCAGGAGTCAACACTGGCACTAACACACTTTGCTTCTTAGGGAGCTCACTGGTGGGTGGATGACGACAAGATCAAGGTCGGCATGAATCCAACACCAGATATCATGCCCGTGTCCAACGTCCATCCGAAGCATTGGCGTGATTACAAACCGAACCCAGACCTAAAGACAGGCCGTCGATGCATTCAAATGCTCAGCGATGCTGGCTTCGAGGTGGAGGAAGATGTGAATCGGACTTGGATGATTGACGTATTCCCCATCCTCGTCGCAATGTTTCCCGATGGATGCCCACCAATCACCGTTGTATCCCTGAACTCGCACTTCGACCCCTTTGACCATGCTCGGATGGGGAGGGTACTTCGGCCGCTGAGAGAGGAAGGGTATTTGTTCATCGGTTCAGGAGGAGGCGTCCACAACTTGTACCGTACTGAGTGGAAGTACATGCTGAAGTACAAGGACAATTTTGCCATGGAACGGCCACCGGACCGCGAGAATCTCGAGTTTAGAACAGCTCTTGAGGACGTCATTGTCAAGAACGGTGGCGGTCCCAATCTTAGGAAGGGCTTGGCTAGGTTGATGAAGCATCCGTACTTTCGCGATGCCCATGGCTCTGATGAACATTACATTCCCGCCTTGTTCGTTGCTGGAGCTATCGGTGAACCGGAAGACGAGGGCGCCAGAGGACTTCTCGGTGCGGAATGTTGGGAACTGGTAGGCGTTTCTCTTAAACCCCCTTTCTATGTCCCGCGCTACCACGTAATGCTCCGTCACACGTTAGCATCCCAGCTTATGTTGAACTTGAACAGTACTGGTTAACGCTAACACCTATACAGAGAAACCAGGGAGAAACGCAGTTTACTATTGGTGAATGGACGGACGGTAAGTTTTATGGAGGATGGAGGCAGGCAACAGCAAAAATAGCTTAAGGCTTGTAGTAATTAGCAGGCTCTCTCTGTGTGTTTGCATTTAAAGGAAGCAAATCATAGTCCTCAGCTAGTTCTCTTTTCTTTCACTATTACCTGCGTTAAGCAAAAGTCCAATTACATTGGTTACTAGCAAGGCCTCATCGCTCGTCTGAATATCTGTGGAGGCGACTAATATGTGACATTCAATATTCAGCAATCAAAAGCACATGACATTGCCGAAGGCAGTTCCTCCACATCAGCCCTGACCGCCTCAGCGTGTCCGTTGTGTGGTGCTAAATTCAATGGTGTCCATCCGTTACTGTTGGATATATATTATTAAAAGCGTTAACTTAGGTAAGATACTTTAGTAATTATTGTACACTTTTGCTTTATGGACTTGATATAAATAGAAGCCAATACAGCATAATTTTTCTCAGTGACGGCTTCGGGGTCGTGTTCAAGAGTGACGACGCCTGATTCCGTTTCTTAGACAGAACTTGAATGACCAATTTGGCCTCTAACAATCCTGATCTAGTAAAATTACTTTCGTATTGTGTGCAAACACCGCCTCGAAAACTCGCGAGCGAGGGCACATGATGACGTTGTGCGCATGATGCACATCGTCACCGTAAGTAATGGTACAGTCAGCATTGGCCCGTCAATAATAGCCCAGGTTCAATGTGAGTGGGAATAGGGTCAATACGATTACATCACCTCCGAATCAGCTTCGGCTGTGTAGATCACAACAAGGTTGACCACCAACTTGCTCTTTGTACATTTCATCCATTAGCATCTGTTCCAGGTCCCTTGCTGCCATGAATTTCCCGCTTGTGGTTGTTGAAAGATGACCTAGGTGGGAGCGGAAGCCACAATATTCTCAATTTGCACAAGAAATACGGTAAGCTGGCCCACACAAGTATCCAGATGTTCCGTATTAATATGGTCCTTGTGCAGGAGACATAGTGCGCATTGCGGCCAATGAAGTCTCGTTCAACAGTCAGCACGCTTATAATGACCTGTGAAGTCAGAAACTAATCGCGAACACACTGCTGACCGCACTCGGAGCAGCTTAATCGCGATTTTTCCTGTCCAATTGATCCCATGGTGTAATATAGTTCGCATTCATATTACCTTCTATGAACGGATCTGAGGCATGCGGGCTTGGGTTCAGCGAGGCACTTACTCCAGCCATCCTGGGAGAAAGGGTATCAGAAACACAAAGCACAATATAATATTGATTCCATATATTAGCCTGCCATTTGAAACCCAAAATGACTGGAGCTGAATTTTGCTTTTGTTCCACAGCCGTAGTATTTAGCGACCCTTGACCACACACTCCAAAGCCTAGGGGGCTGCTGAGGGACTTGTCACACCACACCTCAGCCAGAAATAACCAACTGACTCATCGACCTCCAAAACAGGTTCCGCTCTGGGTCGTGTCGAATAATATCCGCTACATTTCCGAGAAATAATGTTTCGAGTGCTCCTTGACCTTTTCTAGCCACACCTCGCCTGATTCATCCTCACCCCTCGAAAATGCGCCATGTGCTTTGATGTGATAGTAAAACATTTGGATATCTGACCAGGCAGGATTTTGCTTATTTTCCGGGCTCTGGAGCCAAGGGATCATTAAATCCGAATAGCGATCCGCTTCCTCGAACTGTTGGTTGAAGATCAACCGACCAGCAAACCTGCCAAGATAGCCAGTACTGATTGCATCCGTAGAACCCGCATCGATCTCTGGGAAAGTAGTCGTTGTCGTGGTTCCCTTGCTCTCTATGTGGTCCAATAACAAAAACTGGTGGCATCTGAGCCTTTCAAGCATGCGGCCATTGACGTTGAGACGTTCGAACCTCTCAACAATAGCTTTCATGAGACTCGCAATAACCTCGTATCGATCATGTTCCGACAAAGCAATAAGCCGACGCAGTAGCCAAACTAAAGGATGACTCTCTCCAAACGTGATCAACAGGATTCCGTACGTGTGACGTAGTAATTCGGTTATCAAGGATGTGTGTCGCTGGTCAAACAGTGTGACCACATCGAAGAGATGGAACATGAGGGAGGCGTATTCGCCCCTCACCACAAACCTCAGATCATCAAGAGCCTCGTTCAGGATACGAAAGCCAAATTCCGGCATGTCCGCGTATATCATGGTGCGAGCTTGATCTAGTTTTCTGAGGCATCGGATAGTGACAAAATCATCGCGGACTAGGTCAGCACCATCTGTACTCGGGATTCCATCAAACTTTGATATATAGTAGCCATCAAGCAATCTGAGCAGTTCGTCCATATATTGAAGAGTGCTAGATGCATGTAGGATCGGATCTGGTGATGGAGAGCGGCAGACGATATTAGACCTAGAGTTGCTCAGCTTAAGCATGCCCGCGTTGATCTTAGTCTGCAGATCCGGTCTGCGATGGAGATATTTTTCAATCAGATCCCAGTCGACCTGTCTGCCTCGTACATAGAAGACAGATTGTTTCCCAAGGGCATCTCGTTGTCGTTTGACAAGAGACATGTGAACCACTTCCTTTTCCTTGAATTTTTTATCCAAGCCCCATTTTTGAAGGCGGTGCTTGTACATTCTCGCTCTATAAGTACTTTAGCACCCACCCCTGCCCGCTCTGAAGCTGCATTTCGGCCATGACTCACGTGGCATGGAAATCATAGCCCTGTTCCATTCTCTCCATCACTTCTTTGAGTGGTTTCGCCTCATCCGAGTAGAGCTTAGTGATATGGGGCTGCAAACGGGCCCACTCGTCTTCTGTATGCGTATTGGCAGGCATGATCGATCTGCTGCAGCGTTGGAATGGCTGGTTGATGCTCAATGAGACAACCCAAGGGTGGCAACTATAGGTCAGGCATATGTCGACGAATCAGGCGTCGTGAGTCTGTCACGGCTCAACCCTGTGGCCCACGATAGTGAGTTCCTTCCCGAGCACCCTGGGGAGCAGGATTGGTGAAGAACAAAAGGACACGCCCGAAAATGGAGCTTGAAGCATTCTTATTGCACACAGATATCATACTGGTACGTAGTAGACTACCCGTCCAGGCACGTGCACGACTGCAAGGAACAAATAAGGCCATCATGATTGGTACAGAACAAAAGTACACGGCGAATATATATTCCGATGCTCTGTACTGTTGCTAATATATGTGGATCCCCGGCAACGAATGCAGATGTTCGGATTAACGGCACGGGCTCAGATAACTTAAACCTCTACCCTAGACAATAAAAGGGGCGTCACCACATATATACAAAGAAAGAAAGATAAAAAATAATCTGCTACTCTATATCTAATAGATACTATCTTATGCTATTAAGTAGTCTATTTTATGTTGTATATATTGCTTTTGTTAATTTACGTACGTTTTCATCTCTATATCTGAACTCTCTTTTGAAAACAACCAAGTCCCTACCTGCCACTTGAACACACCTCCCAGCCCGAACCCGACCGGCACCTCTGATATTGGGTAGGTCGAAGGATGCTTATCCCCACGGCGGGATTTTGTTGCCCAATGCCGCCGAACCATCCTCCATCCATTGGTGCGGAAATGGATTGTGGAGTCGACTAGGATTGTTGACGGCGGGATTCGTCATCAAAACGTGGGAATCCCGCCGCACTTGTCTCAGTAAACCCCCTTTGTCTCGTCCTGATGGCTTGGAGCATCATCTTGCCGTCCCGTGCTCTGGACCTGCGAGCCAGGCTGACGAGCTGGATTGAGGAGACTCTATACGGCTTCAAATCCGTACCACTCAGCCATGTCTTCGCCCAGCCTCAACCCCAACGTCCCGAAATCCGCACCCTATGGTCACGCTTGTGTCGGGTGTTCTAAAGCCAAGTGCCGATGCATTAGTCGAGGACCAGGTAACAGCTGCCAAAGATGTCACCGACTGAGTAAAGAATGTCACCCGTCGGTCGTTGCCTACAAACGTCTCACTCGACGACCGGCGAGTAAGACAGTCCGGCTAGAGGAGAAACTTGATGATCTGGTCACGTTGCTTACGACACAAGCTGCGACAAAGCTGTTCGAACAATGCCACGACTTAGGCGGCGCTCGGAGCGATCAACAGCACACTGGTTTCAGTTCAGGTCTTCCGACTTGCGCTATTGGAGACTCACTGCACAGTCAATCGAATGAGGCAATCCCATCTATTCCTGATATTATTGCCCAACCCGGGAGACTGTCTGAGATGTCCTCAGTCCGCACAATACCTCATTCGGCTGATTCCGTCCATTCCCTACAGCTACCCCCATCACAAGCGGACGAGTATCTAAGGACTTTCCAAGCCCACCATCTAAAAGCGCTGCCTTTTATTCACATCCCACCTGAACTTACGTACGTGAGTCCACGCGCCAAGTCATCGGGAAGCGGTTCTGGTGCAAGCACTGACTGTAGTCATATAAAAGCGCTGCGCGCTTGCAGCGCGAACGCCCATTTCTCTGGCTCAACATCCGAGCACTCTGCTGCAAGTCTACGTTGGATAGGGACATGTTCCACAAGACTGCTCGCGAGACCCTAGCACAAAGCCTCATAATCGACGGGGAGCGCAGCATTGACCTCTTATTGGGACTCATTGCATATCTTGCCTGGTATTTCCTATGATGCCATAGACTCTTCAATGAGAACTGTTGCTGATATTTCATCCAGGGCAATGGATCATGGCAAAGGTAAAAAGATTCTGTGCACCTATTCGAATCTTGCAGCATCACTTGTCTTTGATCTCCGGCTCGATCGGCCTAACCAGGAGACTCCTTTTAAAGAGGAACATGCTTACAAGCCCTTTGACTATCCAATCAAGCAACAAGTGCCAAATTATCGTACAAATGAGGAGCGGAGAGCTACATTGGCATGCTTTGCGATCTGTTCAACGTAAGCTCAAGGTTTGCCTGGCTTTCAAATGGCCCAGTCATGTACTGATTATCACTCATCCTAGCATATCATCAATTCTCAAGTCGCAGCCAATGAGGTGGACGTCGCATATGGAAGACTGTCTACGCCATCTCGCTAACGAAGCCGAAACACCCGGTGACGAATTACTTGTCTCTCTCGTCCAAATACAAAAGGTCATGGATGTTGTAACTGCCTTGACGTATGAGCGTCTCTTCGAGTCTGAGGCTTACGGTCCTCCAAAGGTCCCGTCCATATTACATATCAAAGCCTTGCGTTTAAATCTCGAGGCTGTCGAGAAAGGGTTTCGACCAGAAATGTCGGAAAGCAGTGCGTATTCTCCATTTGTGATTGGAAGCCGTCAATGACTGACGCGTCGAGCAGAAGTTGTACGGTCATACCTTTACGATACCTACATGATGATTAATGACCTGCCCCTGTACAGCACAAATCCCCCCACCGACAACACCTTCGTGTTAAACGAGCTTGGAAGAACAGGGTGCTTTTACGCCTGCATCCATGCCATCAAACAGGGTCTGGACAACTGGTTCTCCCTCACCCCGGGAGAGTTGTTTGGAGCATCTCTAGGGTTGCTAGTTCATTTCGGGCGCTACACCCACGTTCTTTACCGCCTCGCCATGAGAGAAGATCCCGCGTGGGACCGCGCCGCCGTACGAAACGCAGTTGATTTGATTCAAACCCTGGAACGCGGCGCGGAACATATGGGCTCAGTACCTGAAGCAGTTCAGTTCCGAAGCGATGCGAGCGACTTTTTCACAAA
Organism: Ilyonectria destructans; assembly: GCA_020740775.1. NCBI lineage: Eukaryota > Fungi > Ascomycota > Sordariomycetes > Hypocreales > Nectriaceae > Ilyonectria > Ilyonectria destructans. The sequence goes on along the minus strand of JAHEWK010000009.1, from coordinate 3,087,044 downwards.
GTGCGCCATGACACTGCGAGGCGCAATTCCCATTTGGCAGAGGGCTCTTGAAGGTGTGGATGCGACCCTGGGTACAGACCCTGTAGCTCGGAGTGCCCTAGAGCTGGAGGCTCCGGATGTTGCGCCCGGCGACTTTGTAGCGATGGACTTTTCCGACGATGCCTGGCTGTCAGAAGTTTTTAGCTCGTGGGAGAACTAACTATGATTCTTGCTATTGGGGTCATCTGAATGTACATATATTAGGAACGGTAAGATTCGCCAGTGAGGCTATGCATTTTTGCTATTCAAATCCCCTTGCGCGTTAGCACAAAGAAGGAAAAGGGGAGGATATAATTTAATGAGGATGCCTAAAGAGAGAATTCATCTAGAACCGTCGACGTTTCGATATTTCCGTCTTGAATCCCAGCAACAGTCGATCGGGATTGGAGAACGGAGTCTTAGTAGTCCGCCGCAGGGTTGACGCCACCGGGCGGCGGCTTTCAGAAACTAATACGAACAGGCGATTCCCCAAATCACGAGCGACTTCCATAGACTAGAAGACGTAGGTTAGTACGCTGGCGCATACTAGCTCGCCAATGCCACCGTCCAACCTCTCACGGGCAAGCTATATAGCACAAAGTGGTCGAGTCGAGCCTACCCTAGATGCTCACAGATGGCCTGTCACAGCGCACGTACCCGCAGAAAAGTTAGGCCGGAATCCGGAGGGGCAGCCAAGATTCCCCCCCGGCGATAGCAGCCTAGTTGATTGAGTATTACTTCTCCATCAACCTCAGAGTGTCGAATAATAAGAGAAGAAATGCCATGGCCGATCCAAACCCAGGTGTTCCCAATCATCCCAAAACGTAAGTGGGCGATGACGATACTGGGTGTCCCGTATTCCAAAGCTAACGCCCCATCATCTCGTTTCTACCAGGTCTCTTGAGAAGCCAAAACACTTTCGTACAAGCACTCCCAAAGTACGGACAGGATGCATTACTTGCAAAAAGCGGCGTGTAAAATGCGACGAAGCCCGGCCGCACTGCCTTAAATGCCTTAAGAGTCGAGGTCATTGTGAGGGTTATGCTGTCGAGCCGAGGAAGAAGACCGACGCACCTACTCAAATCTGTTGGAATTCCAAATCAGTTGATCTTGCAACGCCGCCGAGAGTACAACTGCGACTTGACGTCGAATCTTCCTCCTTTCGGGGTTCTCAAGGCACACTTTATTTCCAAGAATTCGTCGAGTTGGTTCAGGGACCTTGGATTACTGCGGCTTCCAATAGAGGTTTCTGGGCCGTGACTCTGCCTCAACTCGCTCACAATAACAGCACACTTCGTCATGCCGCAATGGCCATCGGTGCGTTGAACGTATGGCATCGCCAGTCCAACCAGAAGACGCTCCACCCAGTACCGATACCAGATCTGTTGACCGACGACGGACGGGTATCCTACTTCCACGCCATGACTTGTTACGGTCACTCTCTCAAGCTGCAACATCAACAGGCCTCTCCGCAAAACGCCGTGTTTCTATCGCTGCTGCTTCTGTTCTTTGAAATACTACGGGGAAACAGAAAAGCCGCGCTGAATCATGTGAATCATGGCTTGGCTCTGCTGCTTGCCCTCTTGACCGATGATGATGCGACTCGTCGCCATGTGGCCGCCTTTGCGCCAGACCCGAAGCCTCTGCTTGGAGCAGTGGGGGACATCTTCATCCAGCTCTTAACACAAAGCCGAACTGTTGTCCAGAATGAGGTTGGATCCGGTCCATCCCTACCAAACCTTGCCAAGGGATTAAAAGAGAAAAAGCACACGGTTGAATCCTTCATGATGCTCCTCAGCGAACTAACGCCCTCCACTGCGACGATAGAGAACGTTCCGGCCAGCTTCAACGACCTAGACGAGTTTGAGGGGTACTGGATGGCCTGCCAACGTCAACAGATCAAGATGATGCAGGTCATGGCTGGAACCATGCGTGCTCTGATTGCCTCGGGCTGCAAGAATGAAGAGGTGATGAGCGGGTTTCAGGTAGACTTTCTCGGGGACACGGAAGTGCGGGAATTCTGCGAGGGATTGAGAAAAGCAATGCGAGCTCTGGACTCGGCATACTTGCCTCTTTTCAACAGGATCATCATGTTCGAGCCCGAGTCGCCGATAGCTCTGCGAGCAATCCATTTACGCCTACAGTATCTGGGTATCTACACCTTCGGTGACCCCCTACAGTACCTTGACGTTGAGTTGTTGTCTGCGCGATCGCATCTATTCCACGAATACTTGTCGGTAGTCAAACTAGCTTTGCGCACAGCCGAGCGGCAGATCACAGAGCCAGCCCAGCAGCTGTCATTACAGTGCGGTGTCGCATCATATTTACTCGTGCTGGCTTTCTTCTGCCGCGACCCGTTAGCTCGTGACGAGGCTGTGTGGATGCTGAAGGATTACCCCGGCCAGGACGGGTTGCTCGACTCGCACTCGCTCTATGTTTTGGCCGTGAGGAGCCTTGCCGTTGAGCGGATCAATATGGCGGAAGGCTCAGTGACGGAACAGTGGCAGCGGCTGTTGCGCCGGGAATTCGTCTTTGAAGCCGGAGGTGATCGCATTGTCTTTCGATACCTCGATAAAGACGCGACAACGGGACAATGGGAACTGGTGGAAGAGGCGGTTGATGTTAGTGAGAGATCTGATGATGTGACCTGGATACGGCGACCATTGTCAACATCGTGTGCATTGCTGATGGCGGATTTGGTTGGCTATGAGAGCTGAGCACAGAGTTTAGATGGCAAACAGAAAGTACATCGAGGTTCAATTTGAACAATAATCAATCCACAAAACCCTGGCTATTTAAATCGGATCGGCCTTGATTGACCTGACCCAACAGGAACTTGGAAGCAGAATATAGAGGATTCTTTTGATGAGAGAGCCTGTGTCCATGACCTACAATGCATCAATGACGTGGAAATTGTGCATCTCACCCCTCCCTCCAAGCTCGTAAAGACCTTTCCGCTTTTGGACGTTTACGAGCCGTGCAGTAGTCTAGGGCAGGCTGCCGAAACAGCTGGATAAGCGGCAAGCCGAATGAACCGCTCATAGAGCTGAATGCCTTGCGCATTAAAATTAGATTTTTACGACGGGCTTATAAATTCGCCCGAGAGTCCGAAACTGCGTCTGGAAGCTCTAGCAGGTGACGTTGAAGAAGCCAGATCGCCTGCAATTCGTAGGCGCCAGGGTCACCCTGACTGCATGCTTGCTCGCCATACCCACCAACGACCCGAAGAATTTCTGGTGGAGAATGGCGGAACTGAGACAGTCGTCGGCAGTTGACGTATTCACGCGAATGCTATACAACATGTGTTAAAATAAGCCTCCGTCAACGTTGAATGTGCTTGACAGAGCAATGGATGATCTGTGTGATATAAAAGTTACGAATAATACAAGTACGCACACCTCAGTGAGGGAACCTAACGTTGGAATTTACTGTCTTTTCATTATGTACGTTACAGTTGCTAAGGCCTAAGTTTGGGTTTCAAGCTGCTTTTTTTCTATCTGCTGGAATTCTATCTAACTTTTTCGCCCTATTGCTATTCTAACCTTTATATCTAAACTTATAAATTCTGTAACTTAACCTCCAGAATGCCTTAAAATCCAAATTATCTAAATTTACAATCTAGCTAGCACTATAGCTAGCTTTTATCAGATCCTCGATGTTGCTTCCTTCAGTATCGCGACTAGGCGGCCGGTCTGCTACGGCTTGATAGTAGCCTCGCCCTTATGGCGGAGGAGGAAAGGGGAATCGGGAGCCTTGGTCAGTAGTTCCCTCTCCCAATATAGCATATCGATGAAGGGCCAGATATAGACGAGGTACTTGTATAATTTGTATCTAAGCTGAGCTAGAAGGAAGCAGGCAACGACAAACTCGCCGTTCGTAGACCTCTTTGTTTTGTGATGACGTGTTATATATATCATGGACCGGTCATATTTGAATACGCCTCTTGGATGAAGCTTTCCGAAAACACAGTAGAGACTCAGGATTTCAGTGCATCGCGGCAGCTGGCCACCCGTACAGAGCATACCGCCTAGAATGGAGGCTCGAAGCGCCTCCTCCTTCCTCGAGTATTGGAATATACCGCTTTGGTCCCAGTCGCTGTCCCAAAGCCTATTGCGGTAAACCTTGCTTGCTCGGTAGCAGAGCTTGAGGTAGGTCTTAGCTAGCTGATTGCCGGGATGAGACATAAACGAGAATCCCGCGTCATTGTTAGTCATGTGAAGTTGGGTAAGAAGATTTAATAGATCAAATTACATGAGAGTTGTTAGTACCAAATTACGAGTATATCCACTCCCTACTAATCCCTTATAACCTTGACACCTCACTTTCGATTGAAAGGGCGCCCTATCCACGACGTCTTTACCTTATGCCTAAATCCCGTTTTGGTTCCGATGGAGTCTTTAACTGGAGTGACTGGCCTGTTCAGATTCATTTCATGTCCTGGGTTGTCTGAGGTTGCTAAGATTTCTGCAGTTAACCCTTGGCGGTGGACTTGACTTGGTTGTGAGGGAAGGTAAACCATATCGTCACTCGCTTCTAGCAAGTTGATCATCTCCTGGTTACCCTTTTCGATTGCATAAGCTGTGAGGTAGCCGCGATTTGGGTTCGATGGAAATATGTAGCCAGCCATAAGCTTGGCCCGGACATAATGCGTGAGGGAGCGGATAACGGCATAGTCAAATAGCGAATACACCTGACATGACCTGCCAACATGAGGGTCGACGCGCTTGGTCCAATGCGGCAAGTTTGGATCGACCTGGATGCCCAGATCGCCTGGGTCCAAAATTGCCTCGGTAACCTTGTTCATCTCGTCGAGAAAAAGAACATATTCCGGCTGACCCCGTCTCTCTAGCCAATGAGATTGTACAATGAACTGACGAATGAGTTCACTAAATATCTCCATCCCTTCGTTATCCTCGTCGTCTTCCTTGGGGCTGATAGCCTTGGTGTGGCGAATTAGCGCCGCGCAGAGGGCTAGGTGAGCATTGAATGTGCTCTTGGACCCGGAAGCGAGCAAGTCTCGCACTCCGTCTTCTTCTAGGAAGTCTTTGACAGTTCTATGCAAGTATTGGACTTTGGTATTGGGCCCGGATTTCTCATACTGGGGTGCTTCCAAAAGTCCCTTGCATCGGCTGTTAAGTCGACGCCGCATCCTTTCAGAATGGTAACACTGCTGCTTCCAACTCATGGGCTCGCCATACTCGGCTGATAGCGCACGAGCGGGATCCTCGCCGACAAATGAGAGTGTAAACAAGGCCAAGGGGGACCAATTATCGCGATTTTGATTAGAGGTCTTAACTTCCTTGGAGTCCACGACGTTTGCGCTCTCAAGACTAATATCTCTCCAAGGCACATGAGAGGCTCTGACAGTCTGAAATATCAGAGAAGCTTGTTCGAAGTAGGCTGTATCAAGATCACTGAGTATCTTTCGAAACAGATCCCCAAGATCCCTCGGAATCAAGAAGAGGCGTGCTGAGAGATCATCCATAGTGTCGCCGTCCTGGAGGCCCTCTAGGAGCGATTTGACCACCAGCCTCACCCATAGGAAGACGCCAGATGATTTCTTCACTACTTCTTCAATCAAAACAAGAGAATTATCGGAGTCATTTTCCTGAAGCTGCGCGAACATGGGGTTTGCTGCTAACTGGTCGGATGTGAAAAGTCGTATGTCGATGGAAGTAAGATCCTCCATGCGGAGTGACGGTCGTTTCCGGAAAGCGTCCTCAAACACAAGCCACGGCCGGCTCGCTAAACACAACTTGACATTGGATTCCTTTGACGCAGTGCCAAGAAGAAAGTCTGCAAGCTCTGAGCAATCGCCATCGAACTCATCTAGGCCGTCAATCAGGAAGAAGAAGCATTTACTTTTGTCGGCTACCAGCTTCCTGAAGCCACTGGAAACTTCAGTCCAAGACCATGGCCGTCCGTCATAGCCAAAATACTCTTGATGTTCCCATCGGTCTGGAAAGGCGAGCGATATGTCGCCTGGAGACTCCAAGAGGGTTTGGTATAGAAGCGACTGCAGTAGTCCAATTCTTGACATTTGTAGCGTTGTCCCAGAGTTCCAGAAAAAGAACCTGCTCATGAAAAGAGGATTGTCACCTTTCCAAACTCTTAGATGGATTTGAAGACGTTCATCATCCGACAGGTACTTCATCAATGTCGATTTCCCGGAACCAGGCTTGCCCGTGATCCAGTAAAGCGGGTTGTTCGACATGAGCCACTCGGAAAAGTTGTCCCAGCTCCCGCCTAAGTCCTCTCCATTACCATGTTCATGGAAAACCCAGTCAAAGGTCTTCTGGTGGGCTTCCGAAATTCGTTCATAGCGGTCTCTCATATCAGCGAACTTCAACGACTGAAGCATGCGCGTGCGCTGGAAATTTTGCCGATCATGGGTTGCTCCAGCCGACAGAGAGGCGGAAAAGTCGCTTAGCTGGATAGTGCCGAGTGGTGTCTGGGCTTGCACAGCCTGACGCGCTGTCTCGATAAGCTCTCTCTGCCATTTGCTGCCCGGCTGGAGCGACTGAAGAACCTTGGCAAAGTTCTCTTCAATCTTGGCATTCCTGTTCGCCGCTGTATCGCTGAAAGCCTTCAATCGCTCCTGAAGATTGGCGAGGAGAATCGAGTCAATCTGTTGCCTGTACCGCTCGAGCCTTCTCACGAGGTCTGTAATATCCTGCTCATCCCACACACCCTTTAGCGCAAGGCGAAAACTATCCCATTTGCTGCTCGAGCCATCTGACTTTAGAGCGCCAATCTTAGCGATGAGCTCCTTCGTAAGGCCTCGCACGCCGTCGCATAGTTGGAGAAGATCCAGCGCCGTTTCTTGCGACGATTGCCTTAGTGAACTAGCTTGTGTGGCGATGCGCCGTGTCTGCCCCTCTAGCGTCCTTGTGATTGTCGCAAGGTCGTCATTCTCGACGAGACTGCCGTCAGCAGAGCGATGAATCTCCCGGCTTTTAGAGACTAGGGTGCCTATAAACGAGACGAGTTGGACTAAACTCGAGGCAAGACCAATTGCAGAGACTGGGTCCATATTGCTGATGAGAGATTGATGGATAGCGTACGGCACATTCGATCAGGCTGATAGGGATCAATACGATGTGGAGCCCAAAGATGATGTTGTATTGATTAAGGATGCCTCCGATCCCCTCTTTTCTCGAGAGGGGTTTTCTGGCGACTGATAGGTGGGCGCCTGGGCGCCTATTTATCCTGGGGCGCCCTGGTGCGCCCACTGAGTATGATGATGACAATAATGACCTGGATGTAGTACCCACCTTACTGAGGCGGGTGACCAATCGTGTTATCTTATCCTTGAGTGCTCGTAAACTTCCCAAAAGGGAAACACACGATGCTGGGTGGATTCGTCGTATTCTGCCTCGTAGGGCAACCGGCTAGTTAAGGACTGGTATAAGTAATCCCCAACTGTTATTCAATGAATCTCAGATCCATTCTCACTACGTCTACTTCCTCACTATTGTTTGAATTATTTCTCACTCTTCATTTCTAACAGGCTGCCAGGACAAGTTCTCGACATCGTGTTCCAACCTCCAACCACGACGACGATTTTGTGACAGAAACGAATACACCAAAATCGGGTCAACTAGGCAGGCAAGTTTACCTCACGCGAATAAAAATACTGACGCTAACTGCTGCAAAAGATTGACTCCCAACATGACTCCCGACCCAGGCCCGACCGACGCGGAATCGACGCCTTCACACCCAAAACAAGCCGAACGAACCCCTGCATACTCCGACTACTTCAGAATCTTCAGCTACGCAACAAGATGGGACTTCGTTGTCTACATCATCGCCTCTCTGTCCTCGATCGGAGTCGGAATCACCATGCCTCTCATGAACATCATTTTTGGCCAGCTCGTTGGGCAATTCACCTCGTACTTTGGAGATGCTTCGAATATGTCAAAGGCCGACTTTAACAGTTTGCTCAACCGGCAAGCGCTCTACATCCTAGCCCTCTTTCTCGCCCGTTGGGCCTTGAATGCCATCAACAAGTTCTGCTTCCGAATGATTGGCATTCGTCTGTCATCCGCTATCCGTCATGACTATCTGAGATCGCTGTTTGCGCAGGCGATCTCTGTCATCGACTCCATGCCTATCGGAGCCCCTGCGACCGCCATCACCACGACGTCGAACACGTTGCAACTTGGAATTTCAGAACACCTCGGGACGTTCCTACAGGCCAATGCCACCATATGGGCTGCTCTCATCATCTCATTCATCTGGAGCTGGGACCTCACCCTGGTGACCTTGTCCCTGCTCTTGTACATGATGGTTGTTCTGTGCGTGCTGTTGCCACTCATTCTCAAAGGCCAGACTGCAACTGCTCAGGCGGATGCACAAGCCAACGCCATTGCCAGCGAGGCTTTAAAGGGCGTTCGACTCGTCATGGCGTGTGGTGCTCAGGGCCGTACCATTTCCCATTACGAGAAATGGGTGCGCGAGGCTATGAGGCGAGGCCAGAAGATCTCCCCAGTTATGGGACTTCAATTCGGCTTTATAGTGAGTATCAATCATGGTCTTCTGTCATGTCATTCGCTAACCAATACGGGTGGTAGATGTTCGGCATTTACGGAGCGTATGGCTTGACGTTTTGGTATGGGACAAAGAGGTTCGTCGAGGGTGCTGTTAGCAATGCCGGTGTCGTCATTATCGTACTGATGTCGACCATGATGATCCTCAACTCCCTCGAGCGCGTATCGACGCCAATCATAGCTGTTAGCAAAGCCATGATTGCCGCATGCGAGTTCTTCACAGTCATCGACGCGCCTCTCCCCGATCGCGGTTCCTCGAAGCCAGACATCACCGCTCAGGACCTCGTTTTCCAAAACGTCACTTTTGAATACCCAAGCCGGCCTGGTGTTGGAGTTCTAGATAACCTCAGTTTTCGAATTCCATCAGGTCGCAATACAGCCCTCGTCGGCCCGTCTGGCTCAGGCAAGAGCACAATCGTTGGATTGGTCGAGGGGTGGTATTCTCTCAAGGGTCAACAGCTGCTGCCCCGGGTGATCCAGGCTACGCCGGCAGAGAAGTCGGATGTTGACCAGGAAAAAGAGTCTGAAGCTATTCAGGATGTTCCAGTCGAAGCCAAACTGTCTGGATCGATCACTGTTGGCGGTCACAATCTGGAGGAACTGGACCTCAAATGGTGGAGGTCGCAAATTGGCCTTGTTCAGCAGGAGCCTTTCCTCTTCAACGATACCATCTACGGAAATGTCGCAAATGGCCTCATCGGAACCGAGTGGGAAGACATCCCTGAAGCGCAGAAACGAGAGCTGGTCAAGGAAGCCTGCGGGGAGGCCTACGCCGATGAGTTCATCAATCGCTTACCCGATGTGAGTCCCACCATCTTCCATTTCATTTAGCCGTTTCCACAGCCTTGGAGAGCCTCGCTGACACCTACAGGGCTACGATACACGAGTTGGCGATGGCGGTGCAAAACTATCAGGTGGCCAGAAGCAACGTCTTGCCATCGCCAGAAGCATCATCAAGAAGCCTCAGATCATCATCCTCGACGAAGCAACCAGCGCAATAGATGCCAAGAGCGAAAGGCTAGTCCAAGCAGCACTTGACAAGGTAACCCAGCATCGCACTACCATGACCATCGCGCATCGCCTCTCGACTATACAAAAGGCCGACCACATCATTGTCCTGAAGAATGGTCGTGCAGTCGAGCAAGGCACGCATCAAAGCCTGATGGCCGACTCGTTGGGCGTCTACAACTCCTTGGTGCAGGCCCAGTCGCTCCATTTGCCTTCTACCAGCGAAAATGAGCATACTCGACCGAAACTGGACTCCGAAACAGATCCGAAGCTGAACTTGAGCGATGATGATGTCCCAACCACACAAGAAGCTGAGACCGATCCTCGTCAAAGTCACCAAGAACAGCAGCCTCCGAGCCTGTTTCGAATTATTGGCAAGCTTTTGTACAGGCTCCAAGCACAGAGGCCTCTATTTATCGGTATTGTCCTTTCCTGCATGGCTATCGGAGCCGGTACGCCCTTACAGGCATGGCTGTTTGCCAAAGTCGTTCAAGTCTTCCTTCTAGTAGGCGACGATATCAAGAAAGAAGGGAGCTTTTGGGGCCTGATGTGGTTAGCCCTCGCTGCAGGAATTGGCTTCGGCTGGTTTTCTATGGCTTGGAACTGCTTGCACGCCCAGTACTCTGTCAGCCGGTTCTTCAAGACCCAGTATTTCACCGACATGCTGCACCAGAAGCCAAGCTATTTCGACGAAGACCAAAACTCTCATGGTACCTTGACTTCTCTGGTTTCAGGCGATGCAAAGCTGCTTGAAGAGCTCTTTGGCTTGAACACCGGATCTCTCCTCAACGGAGTGTTTAACGCCACCGGTTGCATCATTATCTCGCTCATCTTCTCTTGGAAGCTCGGGCTAGTTGCGATGTTTGCCACCATGCCCGTCATGCTGTCCGCGGGCTTCTGGAAGTATAGGTACGAGATCTATTTCGAAAAGATGAACTCGGCCGTCTTCATGGAAAGCTCTCAATTTGCGACGGAGGCTGTCGGAGCCATGCGAACGGTTTCTTCGCTGAACATGGAAGATGCAATTAATGGCCGATACCAAACCCTCCTGAGCGATCACGTCCACGCGGCTCGTCTCAAGGCCCAATGGACCGCCGGTCTCTTCGGCTTCGCAGACAGCGTCGGCCTCGCCTGCCAAGCCTTGGTGTTTTGGTACGGCGGCAAGCTCATGGCAAGCGGCGAGCTCAGCTTGGAGCAATTCTTTGTCTGTTTCATGGCAATGATCCAAGGCGCAGAGTCAGCAGCCCAGGTTCTCAGCGTCTCGCCCAACTTTGCACAAGCCGCAACAGCTGCGGATCGAATCTTCAAGGTGGAAGAGTCGTCGGATTTTGTAGCAGCTGGGATGGATGGAGGCGGCAACATTCCTGAGTCAGATGGCGGAGTGCACATTGAGCTGCGAGACGTTCATTTCAAGTATCCTACCCGGGATGTCTCCGTTTTTGACGGTCTAAGCCTCGCCATCAAAAAGGGTCAGTATGCAGCATTCGTTGGCCCTTCTGGATCTGGCAAATCAACTATCATTTCCCTTATGGAGCGGTTCTACGACCTTGGCCCAGACGGAGGCGACATCCGCTGCAACGACGTCAACATCAATGAGCTCAATGTCTACGACTACCGGCGGAACCTGTCGCTCGTGGCTCAAGAACCGACTTTGTTTCAAGGAAGTATAAGAGACAACATCCTCTTTGGCATTTCCGATCCCGACTCTGTGCCAGACGAGCGAATCCACGAAGTGTGCCGCGATGCCTTCATTCACGACTTCATCGTTTCCCTACCCGAAGGCTACAACACTGACGTCGGTCAACAAGGCGTCTCCATGTCGGGAGGCCAGAGGCAGAGGATCGCCATTGCGCGAGCCTTGATTCGCGATCCCAAGATCCTACTGCTCGATGAAGCAACGTCGGCGCTGGACTCTGAGTCTGAGAAGATTGTCCAATCCGCATTCGAAAAAGCTCGTGAGGGCCGAACGATAATCGCGGTGGCCCATCGGCTGTCGACCATCCAGAAGGCCGATGTCATCTTTGTCTTGGATGAGGGCAGGGTTGTGGAGCAGGGTAATCATGATGACCTTGTCAAGTCGAAGGGCGTTTACTGGGAAATGGTAAGTCTTTACATCTGCTTCGTGTCTTTCTTTCGCTAACAAATTGGTGTACAGTGCCAGAGTCAAGCCTTGGACCAGTAGATGGCTGCCTTGACACCCAATAAGACATCGGATATAATTATCATTCAGTCATAGACATGTCGTCAATTTTCTTTATCCTATTATTCATGTAAATAGAAACCACTCATATTTTGATGTTTCAAACCTGTTGGATTCATTGCTCTCTGGCGTGCCAATGCAGACAGCCCAGTCCTTCAAGACATCCACTACCGAAACCTTTAAACTCATTATATTATAACTTTTTCCGATACTTCCGACCATTCTCATGTAGTGGTGTGGCTTATTCACGTAACTACGTAGTGATCAGTTGCCCATCCATCTGGAGATCAAGAGTGGACGACAACTCTAAAGGGACTCAACGTCGTGGAGGGCGAGAAGACCAATCTAAATCCCCTGGGGTCGGAAACGACGCATCTGTAGCAGACTCGTCGGAACTTATAGACTCTTTGTCACTTAAGTTATCCTCGTCCTCAATTCTGGCTGCAATGATGTCCCAGCGTCCCGACATCGACCTCCGGCGATAAGCTTTATCATCCAGAAATATAAGCAGTCTCTGAGTCTGCTGTACGCTCTAGAGACTCTTGCGGCCTCCTTCTTTTTCGAAACGTCTCCTATACCGGGTCTGGTTCAACACCAAGGCAGACTGGCTCATACCTCCCAGCATCGTTCTCGCCATCACCAAGGACAACGTCGACGCGCCGCCAACTCTGTTCACAATACATACAGCTCGACTAGCCTAAGTGGTTATACTATGTAGCAAATAGCACAAGCGACGTCAATAGTGACTGTGACGACTTTCTTCAAGCCGATCAGCATTAGTCCTGAGGGAATGAGCTCATCGACACGGGCTTCGGGCACAATGACGCGTGCGAGGTGCTTGTCGAGGAGGCAGAGAGACGATTCCTCCGACGGAAGCGAATGCAGGTCAGCTGCCAGCGTGATCTGTCTTCTGGGTGCCGGCCCCGAGCTGGGCAAGCTTTGAGCAGGCGGGCGGTTAGTGGAGGGCGCGTTATGCACAACTGTGTGATCCTTGCTGACCGGAGGACCAGTACACACACTGATCCGAGCTGTGAGGAGAATCATGCGAGGCAATTAATTGTCACCCTTTGTTGATGGCCAGAGCTCCCTGAACACTGACCCAGGGTTCCTGATCCTGCGACCTTTTAATATGGCCTCTTCAATATCGCTCAAAACTGACTGTTGCCAGACTTGATGCTAGCACAGACAGGTATGAATAGATGACACCCCCATTATCCGGGGTGCGTACTAATAGTTTTGATAGCCTGCAGGGATCGACGTCCTAGAGGCCGTTAAAACATGCAGCAATCGCGCGGGGATACGATCTGCTGCAGGGGCATGCAGGCAATAGCCAAAGACATTTTATTGGATTTTTGACCGGTGCTATAGCCTCTGCCAAGGGAGGTGAGAATTACTCTGCTGTCAGGATTGGGGCGGCATTCCAAATTCGCACAAAGACCTTAGCCTGCTGTGGCAACAGATCAAGCGATTCCAGTAAGTTACATTACCAGATCGTACCGCACAACTGATAATAAGGGCCAAGGGCTCGTCGCTCCCTCGCCGCAAGAATGGCGAACCGTATCCCTTACATCTGTTCAGAAATGAGGGTCGAAAATATGCCTGCCAAGTAAAGCCTAAGAAACCTGGCGTGAGACTAAGAAAAGTCAGAGGCGAGAAATGAAGTCGAGTTTAGGCGCCTTGAAGCTAAACGTTAAGCTGAAAAATTAGCAGCGTATCCAAGTTTGAGCAACTTAAGCCAAACCGGTTTACGAGGCGATTTGGGGAAACCTCTTAGGGCTGGCGATTCAGCTTCCCCAGAAAGCTGTACCTGCACTAACTAGCTGGGCGTAACTTGGGGCATTAGCGTGAAAACGATGGCATGGTCTACCAGTTAGTGAACCAGCTTTGCCAGTGGAGACTACCCCGGCGTGGCGTCATTAGTTTGTGCTTGACCTGTCACGCCAGTTGACAGCCCTGGCTCTTGGTGACCAGCTCGTCCATGTACGTACCCGCTATCATATGAGTACGCCTTGCCTAGGCCCGGTGGGCAAGGCGGCTATTGGGTGATGAAATCTAAGGCTTGGATGAAGAACAGGGGCCAGGCAGAGACCAGGATCAACCTGGTAGATTGAACTGGACGCGAGCTTTCCGAAAACCCTCGCCTCTCCTGTCAGGCTTGATGATTGGTCACCCCAGTGTCCGATTGAATACCATGTCAAGTTTGCAGACACCCTCTCTGAACAAATCGCGGGGGTCCAAGCACCACCACTCGGAATCTTCGGCTGAAGTTGGCACTGGGGTCAAGTAAGCGAGCAGCACAGAGACTGGGTGAATGCCAGGGCATGTACTCCGTATTGCTGCCCTCCGTTCGAGTCAGGCATACCCATTGCTGAATGCTCAGTATACCCGTTGCTTCCGGAGATATAGGCAGATGCGATTCGAGAGCATTGAGGTCTGGAACTAGAAGCTTTTTGGGTTTAACGTGGACAAGTGACGCATCAGCTGGTTTCACCAAGGGCTAGACGGAAGGGCTGGACTGGAGAGCAGGGTGGTCAAGGGGGAAACGCACAGATCTAAAGGTGAGTGCCAATGGGTAAACTTATCCACCTGAGACCGATTGGCACTTTGGCTATTGATCCGCCCCCGGGTTGGATGGAGGGCGGCACCCCTGTGCCTGCAGGTGCTGACCCCCTATTTCCATCCTGGTATCTTCAATCGGGATTGAGATGCTGAATAAGACACTTGCCTGCATCCTCCCTTTAAGCGGCAGTAATTTGGGCAGGGAATGATCTCTTTTGTTTATAGCCAGAATAAGTCTGGGGCATCCGCGTTCTAGGTGCAAGGAGACACTCGCTGAAGCCTAGGAACGGACTCAACGACACCGGATTAAAACATGCATAGAAAAGATATACAGCAGAAGGCGGGATTTCGGCGCGTCTCTAAGTCTTAGACCCTGATAGATATTTTATTTTGTCGCTCTCACTTGAGTTCAAGAGAACATATGAGGATGTTATACAGTAGCTGGTTTAAACTAGTGGACGCAAGCTCGCAGGTTTGAAACAACTCTTTCGATATATTGGGCCGGAACCGCAAGGCGCCCTACCAGTCCAACAGAACGGCCTAGGTACTCAAGCGCACTGGTTTGATCAACTGACCAAATACTGGCCGCTCCATACTGGCCGCTCAGACAGGCCCATCCCCTAGCGTGGCAATCATCCAAGTCGACGTAGCCCCGTAGTGGCGTAACTAACATGAATCCAGCAGAGTAGCAAGCGTCGATCAAGGGACTTGAGCAGCGAAGGATACTCGATCCCTGCGTGGTCGCCGAGGCTTATGCCTCTGGGGGGGGGGAAGTGCTGAATCTTCCGAGGAAGAGAAATAATGTTATAAAAACCCACCACCGTGGGTATGTTCACCGTCTGGAGGCTCAGGCCCGGGAAGTTCAAAGTGGAGAAAGGCCCTATGGCCATTGACTCGACATCGACTTGATTAAACATTATCAAAGCCACTATCAGAATCAACTTGAGGGCTCACGGGAATGACTTGGGAGTGGCTATGCGATGTTAGAATCCGGCATTGAAACCCGGCCTTAGGACATACCTGGTCTTTGGGCCATGACCCGAATGAGTCTGGCGAGACACAAGAGTGAGGTCAGCTTCTGAGTTGACCGGCCGAAAGCTAGAGTTCCCTTGGCCTGATAAACTATGGCTATGCCCTCTTTGGATATCTTTAAGGAGAGCAAAATAAAAGGCGGCGTTGGCGACAATGGTAGCGCCCATGATCTCGATGGTTGCTCCCTAGAACTGACAGTCAGTATGTTCCCGATGGACATCAGAATAGTTAGGGAGTATACTGTCGTGCGGGCTTGTATGGATAATGATTGATTCACAACTAGTGGGAGTCGGATGATTGTGATAAGGACAACGATAATACCAATGCCAAATAGGATGCCTAGTTGAACTTTTCTATCGCAGGTGTTAATAATAGCCCATCATCGATAGGGTATCAAGATGACGTACTGGCGGCCGGGAAGGCGGCTATGTCGGAGAATTGGAAAAGGCAAGAGAATAAGGGCGATATCGGTTACTATATTAAGGATCCCCATAGTAAGAAGGTTTGCCAGGGCTCGGTGACAAGAATCTTAGACACGCATAGGTCAGTCACGGGACGGTTGTACTAATGTGCTTCATCGCTCACATTTCTTATCAGGGTCTGGGTCCCAATACCTAGCAAGCCGATACTCAGTAAACGTTCTTTGGGGGAAGGAGGAGAGTACCAATACACACAAGTTTATGGGCCGACATTCAGTAAAAATCAGGATTAAGATAGCGAAGTAGGTGACCACAAGGGACCACCACAGTGCTGCGGCAGCCGCCTTCCACAAGGGGTAGACACGGATAAAGCGGCAGTAGAAGTTCAGGAGGCAAAGCTTGAGGCACCATAGACTACAAAGAAAGGTGGCGATATTAGCCCTAGGCTCCGAACGGGTACGAGGCAGGACAGGGGACCACTAGATGTGGTGGCGAAGGAGAGGGGCGGGAGGTAATACTATGTCAGGTAGGAGACCCGGGCGGCTAGCAGCAGCATGTGAGACATAACATAATTGTCCTCAAGTTGGGCGGTAGAGATTCCTTGCGCGGCGGCATCGGATTCGGTTGGCAGGCCAAATGTTTGGCTAGGATTAAGGTCGAAGGAGTAATAAATGATTGTAGTCCGAGCGATGAGCGGCACAATAGCGAAGGCCATATACGCGTCATCGGCGTGCCATGTCCGATGGCAGTGTGGGTGAGTTCTGCAGCGGGAGAACAGCCGGTAGCCGCATCGAAAGAGGATGAGTGAGCCGCAGATGGCGCCTGCGATGACGCCGAAGACGTGCTCCGAGGCGACTGCCATTGCGGACC
Source organism: Ilyonectria destructans (assembly GCA_020740775.1). Lineage (NCBI taxonomy): Eukaryota > Fungi > Ascomycota > Sordariomycetes > Hypocreales > Nectriaceae > Ilyonectria > Ilyonectria destructans. The sequence goes on along the minus strand of JAHEWK010000009.1, from coordinate 3,070,389 downwards.
CTTTTAGAGGTAGCGCTCAACCTGTGATGACGAGCTTGGCGAGGAGGGAGTCGATGGAGATCGAGACATGCGGGGGATCCCAAGCTGACTTATAGATGATCAGCGGAACAGGGAGGTGGGGGACCTGGGGTAGGGACTAACTTAAGCTGGGGTAGGGATGAACTTGGGCTAACGCGGAACCAACGGTCAAGCTGAGTGCTAGTCTGCTGCGCCTACCAGGTATCCAATCTTGGGAAAGAAGGGGGGATAACTGCATTAGCTCACGAAAATGTCTAGGCGGAGAAATCCGCGGTTACATCCCTACCTATGTACAAACCGCGGGTTGAACCGTCACCGAAGTTCACATGTAGCATAGTACAGAAAGCAGTTCTCAAAATTTATGCAGATTATTCTAGAAAGCAATTCGCTAACTACCGTGTACAAGTTAATCAGTACATAGGAGAGGACCTTGTTTGATAGCGGTGGCGCTCTTAGTGCTGGGTCGGTTAGCGAGACGTTGGGTCACACTTTTGGCTTCCCCCGCAAGGAGGCGCCAGTCACTCGCCTCAGAGATTCCACCAGTGTTCTAGCGGCATTGCTGATGGAGGCGGCCGATAGAGTCGGTCGAGTGGATCGTGTTGATGGCGGTGGTTGGACGGGTCGAGCCCGGTGAGACCGGACGCCGATGCTAGTTGAATTCTAAATTGGAATATAGTAAGACCTACTTAATGTCCAGGATCTCTTTCGCGTGACAATGTATCTACAGCTCAAACTCGACGATTGGAACATCCTCGCTAGGCCTCCCCAAAAGGAACCGTGCCTTGCCTAATGTCAAGTCCATCATACAACAGGCAAGGGTCGGGTGAGTCTCCATGGTCTCATCGGGTCTGCCACGGCAGATCGAGAGGGGGTAGCCTTGCTCATCTGATAGCCTTGCGCGAATGCTATCGAAAGACGCCTCTTGGCCCCTTTCGCCGTCCGCCCGAGTAAGCTCTACGATTCGGGTTTGCCTAGTGAATGAGTGCTTGGAAGGCGTGTCCTTGACCCGATTCCTGACATCCGAATACAGATGGTTGGTATGGGTTACGAAAGGCCCTTCTGGCGACGGTACTGGCTGAATAAGGAAGATTTCGATAGGGGTGCACTCGAAGTCGCCAAAGTTCCCGCTTCTATCGGCAATCATGAAGTTGACTGAGCTGGCGAGGCCGTATTTGTCGAGAGTGCTCTTTGCCTCGTCAAAGGTGTGAGCATACTGCAGAATGCGACGCATCATAACATGCACCGGCATTCTAGCCGGGTCTTTGAGGGTGCAACGAATAGCATTCATGCAAATTCCAACCCCAGCAGAGTTCATGCCAATCTTGCCCACGATGCCAGCTTCAGTGAGCATGTGGATAGTCATCGCATCGGAGCCTGCCCCGGTGATACGGAGGAACACCACGGTCTCCCCGACCTCGTGGATCCAATCCCAGTTTTCGGAGAGCAGCATGGTGCCGGAATTGGTTCGTTGGCTCAAGGAGGTGCACCCGTCGGCGTAGGCAGTCAAGAGGATCTCGCTGCGCAAGTTGAGCGCCAGGATGCCCTCGAGGGTGCGTTTGGCGCCATCCGCAATGCCCTTCATGTCCTCGATGATCTCGGGGTAGATGTCTTCCAGGCTAGGGAGATAGTCTTCAACAGCCGTCTGTCGAGCGTCTTCCCAGCTAACGCCTGATCTCGTACGGAAGTAGGCGGTATAGATCTCAACGTTCCTGTGGATTTCGGGGGCGGCCTGGCTGCCGTGAGCGAGACCGATTTCGTAGGGTGTGCCTGAACAATGCACCGTCTTGACTGGCGCGGCCTGGTGCTCGCCATTGCTCTGTCCGCTGACTTTTCTGATTGTCATCGTGGCGGTTATGGCAGGGGTTTGGATAAAGACTTTTTGCGATGCAATGATTCCGATTCTGATGGTTGGTTTGAAAAAGCACTGCAAATATAGGAGTTTATATGTTTTCTTGTACAACACCCGAGAACATGACAACAAATGCATGGGGTCTATTAGTGGAGATTTCTCCCGTGCATTCTCGGCTGCACCTACCGAGACGGAGACGGGCACGGAGACGGAGACGGAGACGGAGACGGGACACGGGTTACGGTATATCTCGCGATTCAAATCCGCTCCGATTGGTCCATGATGTGGAGAGAAGGATTCTGTTGCAAAGGATATAAGGGGTGGGTGGGGGTATGCGGTCCCACAAGGGACATTCGTCTTTTTGTGACAGATTCCACACCCGTTACGACAACTTCTTGCTCTTGACTCAGTGCATGTACCAGCTTAAGAATAGATCGTCTCTCTACGCCATGGAAGAGTGTGTCATGTTGTTTTGTAAGTTTATTCGGTCATCTGATTAGATAGGTGGCGCACAGTAGTAATTAAAGGCCCCCCCCCCTTCCGCTCCACCACCCCATTGGCCTCGTATCATCTACGCGAAGCCGATGGTTTAAGGCTATGAGTATTTTAGTACCTCAATCAATGATCAATCGTCTAATTGAATGGGGTGGAATCCCTTAACATTATGGTTGAAGGCCTCCATAGTGTGACGGCGAATCATCTGTCTGCTCAAATTCCGACACAAAATCCGCCCACGAGGCAGATGACATGAGATCGAGATCGTGCAACCACGCAGCATCCAAATCCAAATTACTCAGGTCCTGCAGTTGTTGAGTATTCGGTTGCCGTTCCAACTTGCGAAGTAATTTCCTACAGAGGTCCGGCTGCTCGCTTAGGAGGCCAGTGATCATACGTACCCTATAGTAGATGGCGTGGGGCAGCATGGTGACGTCTGGAAATCCAGCGCCATCGCGGAGGCGAACTGGAGAACTTTCCCTCGTTTCCAAATCTGAGATCTGTTCCACGTCCTGCTCTGAGTCTTCCAGTAAGATTGCTTCTCCCGTAGAATTTTGTGTTTGGCTGAAGTGATTCGACTGATAAAATTCGACCAGAAGCTTAGTACATCCAACCCATGTCTTCGCCAAGGCCCATTGTTTAGACCACACCGATGGCTTTGACAGCAGGTAGTCGACGTTAGCCTTGGCTTGGCTCACTTGGATATCTGTCAGCTCCAGATCTGGCGCTATCTTTGGGCTACAGTAGTGGACCCATAGAAGGACGCTTGACGCAGTAACTAGGGGAATGCCAATGCAGAAGACGGGGAATTGCTGGCCAGAATCTGGTATGGCTATGTCGAGTAGTTGGCACATCTGAACGATGTTATTCGCTCCATCAATGCAAGCCCCTATAATGGTGCGATCAACATACGTCAAAGATGTAGGGATGGAACGAGGTTGGTCCGGCGTTTCTTGCCTCTCCGGCCCGCTGAATGTATCGGCTTGAGGAAGGTGTTCTTGATGGACCAGAAAGAGGGCATGTTGGGCGAGGAAATGTACGCTGATATAGGGCGCTGCTTGCCCTAGGGCCTGATGAGCGCACAAGTTCTCTTCAGACCATTTCATATTGCTCGGCAGTCCGTCGAGCCAGGCCTGTATGTCAAAGACGCTGCGCCAAGTCTTGGTCGCGGGATCGCAGGGAGCGGCTCCTAGCCTGCGCCGCCCTCCATCAACGTATAATCTCGCGACGCGGGACCAGAGCATGAATGTCTTGACGAAGTATGCCAGAGGTATGTTCCCCGCGTCCGTTTCGCCCAGGTCGTTGAACCTTGGGCCGGGATTGTCGTGGCCGAAAGCAAAGGCAACCTCATCGCAAGGAAGATGAAGTCCCACCAAAGTAAGGTCAATAGTCTGCGTACGAAACGTGCAGTACGCGACCAGCCGGTCAAGCAAAGCGCATGCCCAGAAGGTTCGCCGTCGAATTTCGCGCTGGCGTGGCGAGCGGCTCAGGTTCGGCTCAAATACCTAGAAATTCGAACCAAAGGTCTGGATCTCACCTTCCATGGTGCAATACTCGTGATATGGCCAATAGCATATGCAAGCAGGCCTCCAAGAATTCCGGCAAAAGTATTACCAATGAACCACGCCGCGTGCCTCAACGGTTGCTCAGATCGCTTGTACCACATAGAGATAACGACGGCCAGAGCTGGGGCGATGGCCGACTCGGTGACTCCCAAAAAGAATCGCACCGCCAACAAACCTTTATCGTTGCGAGTACCCGCGGTGGACAGAAGGACGCTGCCCCAAACGAAACTGCATTGAAATCAGCGAACTGGCAGCAATATCGGAGTCTCAAGTGCTGACATGGAAAGAGCAATGGTTTTGCCGACTTTCCAACGGACCATCAGCATACCCACGGGGTATGACGCGACGAGATATCCGAAGTAGTAAATGCTGCTCGCCCATGAAAAATCGCTACCACTTAGATGGAGATCGTCCCGAAGTCCCATGATTGCCGTGAAAGAAAGGGCGGTCTTATCCAGGTACTGAAACATGTAGGAAACGGCCATGATAGGGAGCAGGCTACCAGGGCATCTGTTAGCTAGTTGAGGGTCTTGTCAACGTGATCCCCACTTACCACATGTCCATTCTGCGCATGATCCTCCTATCTTCCTCAGGACTGAGTTGCTCAGTGGCTAGAACAGCCTCGAGCCCTCGTCAAGCTCCTCCCCGCGTTTTTCGGTCATGTTTTTCGTTTTGGCAAAGTCCTTGGCTTTCAAGTCTCCGGTCGGGGAAGATGGATCAATGGCAAGATAGAGTAGAATATAAAGACGATGCGATTAACTGCGGTGGGTTCAAAGACTTGATTTATACTCGAAGCGTGGTTGACTCCAAGAGAATAAAGAAGCCTGGGGTAGTTCAAGTACACACGATGCGGGGGAGAGCAGGGTTTAGGGAAACCTGCCTGTTCAAGTTAGTTTCTGAACTTGGCTCCTCAGCCACCGGGCGAGGAGGGTTACAGAAGCCTTCACACGCAGCGGCTGATGCCTTAATAGGGTAAGTCCCCGTGAGTTGAGCAGCGCTTGCCGGAACAGGCAACGGACCGAAAGCTGGGCCCGATGAATTGATGTTCCTGATTACCGAATGAAGGCGTCTGCCTTTGAAACCATGCCTCCCCCGCCACCTGGCTTGAAACCCAAGTCCGCAAATAACAAGAGCGGCGTCTCCGTTTCCTCCTCCGTCGCTCTCTTTCGCTCTCCCCCGTCCTTCCGAATTTTCCAGAACCTCTCTAGTGCTCGCTCAAGTACCTTTTCTTCCGACGGCTCTCCCGTACCACTACCACGATGCCCAAAGCTCCCCGCGGCCCCAGAGGACTGCAGGCCTGTCATGAGTGGTTCGTTGCGCCCACCCACTATCCCCTGAGGTTCCTCCGCATCTCTAATCCCACGTGGCAGTCGACGAAGGAAAGTGAGATGTGACGGTAGTCGACCTCGAGAAACGAGTACAACCAAGCCAGGGCGTCCCTGTCCACCCTGGGGTTGACTGGTGGTTTCACACTAATCAAACTCTACATTCGACGGCCCGATCTACTAAATAACGGGCCGCTACCTTACCAATTCCCCTCCCCACTCCCCCTCACCTCCTTCCATCTTGCTACTACAGGTGACCGGTCCCCGCGGGCCTGCCAATGCCTTTGAACCTTTTGGACGGACCCCCTGAATTGCTGTGGCTGTTTAATCACGGCTCGGCATATGAATTGGGGCATACGGCCTTAGGTGGTCCCTTGGAAGGAGAGAAATGACGAACAGTTCGTTTCGCATCGAGACGTGTGAGCCTGTAGCTTATCAGTCCCGGAATCTTATTTGCCATGTCGCCGTATCCATACTGCCAAGCGGCCAGTCAGCTCTGAAGGCGATCGCGCGGCCGCAGCAACAATCGGGAGTGAGCCATCCGGGAAATCTACAACCACATCCGACGGCTGGGAAAAGGCAACAACCGTATTAAAATCATCTGGGTACCGTCCCGGGACGACGCTTTCCCCTTGGGACCCGAGGCGAAGAGACAGGCGCAGAGAGCAACCGAAGCAGGACGTACCTCAGAGACACCGCCATACCAAGCTCTTCGGAGCTCCTCCGATTAAGCAACAGGGGCGGCCACAACTGTGACGGCAAAGCCAAACACGAGTGAGGGAAAAAGCTTACAAACATTGACACGTAAGCCTTCTATCTATTGTGTACTTGTCTTACAAATCTGATGCTATCTTGCGAGGGTACTAGCGCAACCCCTGTATACCTATGGGCAGCGGTTCCGAAGAGCTTGGTCGCTAGAGCTTTCGCCCAATAGGCTGGGTAGCTGCCCGGAATCAATTCGACCCAAAGGACACGCGTAGCATGATTGTGGCGAAACCGATTGAAGCTGGGTCTAATAGACCCAGCCTGGCACAACCCTAAGTTCTAGAACACCAGGCATCCGTCTTTAATATAGTAAAACCTTGATCATGGAACCCGCAGGGATGGTGCTGCAGTCGCGGCTTTCAAGTTGCACCGTTGCCCCAGACCTGGCACAGAAGCGAGTTTGACAGCGAGACCCATGATTTTCACGGCTTCTACCGGCGCTTTGTAGACAGTTCCAGGACTGCCCACGACGGCTGCTAAGTCGCGTTCATTAGTCACGTAGTTTCGCTATGCGGGCGTTGGGGATATGGACTATGTCCCTGTGACTGCGCCATTTTACGAGACTGCGCAATATATGGCAACGTCCGAGACGCCCGTCGTCATGCGTGCAGCGCCGTGGGGTCTTGACAAGAAGGTCAATACACACATTAAATATCACATAAGTACCCTCAACACATTGACAACTGTAATGATGCACTCTAACACCTCGGAACAATGCTACCGCTTTAAGCACAGAACATGCTATCTCTTGGAAAGTCGCAGTAATGAGAGTAAACTCGGTCTCTGTCGTGCGGAAAATAAATCACTGCCGATTCACGCAAACCCATTAGACACTCACACGCTTCGGGGGCACTAACGACGGTGGAACAAGGCCCCGGGGGATCATGAGCTTGGTAAGCAGAGCCCAGGGATTGGCGGCCCTTATCAACTACTAGTATTAGTCATTATCGATGATCGATGACTTGCTTCTGTCCTTGAATGTATAGCAATTGTCTTTACTTGGACGTGCCACTGTAATTCCTCTCGAAGACTTCATTGTAACTGTAGCTCCCTGGTGTTGCATTGACAAATTCACCGGAAGCTCGTTATTTCGACTCCGTGATGTTCCGCCACACCCCGTCATACGAGTACTGCTACAGCATCAATCAATACTAGACTCTGACATGTTTTGCCTCATCGGGGAGTCCACCTTGTCCCCGCGCGGGTGCTTGCGTATTCTCCAGGGCCTGAGAATACAACATAGCAGGGACAAGAGTTAGAGGCGTGGGTTGCTATTGTGAGCAGCTTGAACCCCCATAATCCCACCAGGAAATAAGCTTAAGATGGGTCGAGTTGCCGGAGTAAGCTTGGTGTGATAGTCGGATCGTTGGGGCTGCTCCACAGTGCAGAGATCCATGCACGATGGCGAAGCTCTACTCCGCATCCCTGGCGAAGATGCTCAGGACCTTCCGCCCGGTTGGAAGCTTGATTGGTTGACTATTCTCTGGTCACCTTGCTTCAAGGCTCCCACATGTGGTTTCACTGAACTTCCTTGTCCTGGGCTTCGGGGCCGGTCAGGTAATAACGCCGCGCAGCCGCCTGACTCAGGGACGCGAATTGCTCATCGACGAACAAGATTGCTGAAGTAATGGATTTACTATACAACGAGGGATCAGGGACGGGCCGCCTCCTGTTTGGCCACCGTAGAAACCACCAGCTCCTCATCTACAATATCATGGGGTAGGGGGCCCTAGTAGCACACACACCCGAACGGGGGACTAGAAGCTCAACAGTTATATAAAAAAAACCAACAATAGTTCACCAGTGCCTCATCTACAATATACTTCTTCTGCAGCATCAACGAATCCTCCTCCACGCCTCGCTCTTATACGTGGGTTTTCCGCCTTTATCAACAAGATGGTCTCCAAGCCCTTCCTCCTCGCCGCCCTCAGCGTCGCCGCCATGGTCTCGCCTATTCTACCCGCCAGCGCTGGCTCTACCAGCGATGACACCCCGGGCGATATTGCCAAGAAGCAGAACGACTGTACTGTTCTGGGCCAGGCCAACTATACTGACGGCCGTGGCGTTTCAGTCGGCGTCCCTGGCGGCGTCAGAAGGCGAGGTGATGACAACATCAAGCCGGTCATGTAGGAAGTATGACTGAGAAGATCTCCTGGCGGTGCTACCTCGAGCGCTTCGTGCTGGACATGGGCAGTATAGTGGCATTTAGGGGGGCATTTCTGGTTGTTGAGGTGGCTTGATCAAGTGGTGGTTTCCGTTGGACGCGCAGATCTACCCGTCATTACCGACTTTGCTTGTTCTTAGGGCACATGATTCCCTGCCTCTATTTCCGAATTTGACGGATTGTTCCGAGCACGAGTTCAACCCTGCATGAAGTCCCGCCATTGTCCTATGTATGCATTATTGTACTGGAATCACTTCCGCGTCACATTGGAAACCACGAAGAATTTCCTATGCCCCGATATTTCAAAGGAGTTAGGCCGGAGTAGCAAGATGACTATGTGAAAGGTCGGGGTAGTGCGATACGGAAGTATCTATTGTCCCGGAACTCTCTGTTGGGCCCGGGATGAGCAGCGACGGATACTTCCCGGAGCGAACCGAGAACGCGAAGTCTTCTCACGGGTGTTTCCCGGCCTGTCTCGGTTCGGGCCGAGCCGCGTCATGCTCATCCGCCCTTTCCGGGACCTACCCGACAGGCGCCAAAAGCAGCTGTGCGTTTACCGTACTTAAAAGCTCGGTCAACTCGAACAACTTAGCTCGCCCCATAAAGAAGGATCAGCCAACCACATGGCCTCTTTCGTCGATCAAACCGCTTATCTATTGGCCCCGTCAAATACGAATTATAGCCAGTCATTATAGCCAGTCAAATAATTCACTTAGACAGTTAATAGCCGAAATATAGGAATAAAGAATGGGGCCAACTAAGACGTTCAGGTTGACCTAGTTTTTACGGTAGTACGCCGTCCCGGAGTGGTGACTTCCTCAGACCCCCGAGCCATGCCAGGCCTCCTAGGAGGGGATCACTGCTTGTTTGTCAACTTTGAGTCGAAAGTCCTCGCTCAGCCTGGCCACGCACACCGAAACGGGTGCCTGTTAAGATGTTCAGCAAAACACTAAATAAGACAAGAGATTCTATCGTTAACATTGTGGTCGCACATCTGGTCCTGAGATTTGTAGAGGATTCGGCAAAGGCTACGGCATTTCGACAAGAGTAAGTTAGACTGTATTTTTGAGTCAGTTTTGTTGACCGTCAGGGTAACATGTGGTGGCGCCGGTACTCACTAGCCAGAATCCGATTTGTAAGATGGGGGGCATGATAGGTGGAGGCATGCCGATTGGTCATGGGTTGATGCCTGCCGGAAACCTTGGCGCCCGGTTGCACCTCGATAATTACGACGCGAGTCTCATGGTCGAAACGGTGGACTTTTCGCGGGTACTACTCTACTAGCTGATACGAGTACTCGGAAATGCCAGCTGCGGAACTACCCTTGACACTGATGACACCGCCGATAGACGCACGGCTCGCCTTACTGAACCTTGAATTATGGGTCTGTATTGGTGTACGGAGTACTCTGTTGACCCAAACATTGAGACGAAGGAGCTGAAGGTCCGGACATCATCAGGGTCGTATTTGCAGTAGCGCCACGCCGACGCCTGCTCACAAGTGCCTCGTATGCAGCAAGTCTGATGGGCCATTCTTGTCCCGCTCGCAGAAAACCAGGTTGTCGAGGGCCTAGGCCTGCGGCCAACATAGTGTGTCGTAGTAGTGTTGCAACGCCAGCCTGACGGCGCGTCCGTGAGCCTGAGGCGCCCAGCGTCAGAGCGCCTTGAAGTAAGACGAAGACTATCCAATGTGGGGATAGGTAGTCGACGCGGAAGTTACCATACATTGAGAAGGCTGGGACGAACAAACTCGGGCCGCCCCGCCCCGCCCCCTGACTGTTTTATCGGGCAATCCGCACAGGCACAGGTGTCGGCAATCAATCTGGACGTGGGCTGCTTGGCTCATGAGGCAGTCAGGATCGATTCAGTTCACGCCACACACTCACTTCTAAAGAATTATGGCCCAAGCATAGTCAAGTGTTCACCCTTCTGTTCAGCATGCAGCCCCTTATCACGCTTGATCAAGCAGGCAGATTATGGTTCCTGCCAGACCTGGACACCACCGAAGTCTGAACTTCGTGCTCAACGCCAAGAACCTTGCGCTAGGTTACCTGAAAAGAGGGAGCAGCGCTGGAGCAGATCATCCTAAGTGAGTACAACTAAGAGGAACCTGCTGAGAATAAATTTGGCCAAAGCGCCACACCACACCCGCTCGCTGCTTGCCAGCCGCGCGGTCGGAACTTCGGCCTGTGTAACAAGATGGGATCTCCCCGTCTCATGTGATAAGTAACAGTTTACATGCAGGGCCGTTCCCAATTCGTCGCATGGGCCGAACCCAACAAGGCACACCCTTGTCCACACGCGCCTCGGAACACCAGCCGTACAGGGTCTCTGACTCTCTTGTACTTGGATCTGGGGTCCGAATGCTCAAATGCCGGGTCGAGTAGGTGTGTGAAAGGACCCATACATCTAATAGAAAACCTTAAGAGGATGACCAAGCATCGTTATCTGTTTACGGCTGCCCGTTCCTTCCCCTGCATGCATCAAACTCGGGTGAACCCCCTGTCTCTCCCGTGTGGGGATGTTGGGGGGATGAATGGTAGATAAAGCCTTGCTTTCCTTTGTGGAGGCATGGACATGTTGGCGGATTATCAAAATACTGCATTTCTTAAAGTCGTTCATGGTCAGGATTATGTATGTCCTTGCCTACTTCATTATTAGCATACTCGTCAATGGTTCGTTACGAGTCCTGGCACATATTCCAGGCCCTAACCAAGATTTTCTGTCCATCCCCGACTGTGCTGTAAGTGCACACCGCCCTCGACGATCCAGCAGCGGGTTAACCACGCCTTCGCCAGGCTACTTGTCTCGCTTCAGCACTGGATATTGGACCATGCAATATTTCTGACAAGGCTTGTCTGTGCACCGACGAACCCTCCTACGAAACTGTCTTCACCTGCTTGACAGGGTCTTGCCCCATATTTGACTCTCTTGGTATGTCCATGGGATCCCAATGACCTATAAGAATCATCTGACACCATCGCACAGCATTTATGAACTTCACTACTATGTGGTGCGGCGAATCAGACAGTGACCTGCCGCAGAGGCATCTCGCTATGACCGCGGTTATGACATGCCTGGCAGCTACATTCACCATCTCGCGTTTGGTTTTCAAGCTGAGCACACGGCTTGAACTCGGCCTTGATGACCTCTGTGTGTCCATTACTGCAGTTCTCTTGGTGCCCAGTGCAGCCGTTGTGATATATGGTACGATACCAAATGGCCTTGGTAGGGATATATGGACCCTCGACATGCATCAAATTACGAATTTCTTCAAGTTTTTCTACGTTGGCTCAGTCTTATACTTGATAGAAGCCACTTTCCTGAAAATAACCTTCATCTGTTTCTACTTACGGCTATTTTCAAGTCCTTCAGTGCAACGGATTCTATGGTTCACACTTGTCTTCACAGGACTCTGGGGCTTTACATTTATTATGACTGGCATCTACCCCTGCAACCCTATATCAGATTTCTGGAACGGATGGGGTGGGCAACCCAACGGCAATTGTTTAAACAACGCCGCAGTCGCCTTCACGAATGCAGCGACGAGCATTGTGCTTGATCTTTGGATCCTTGCAATTCCAATTTGGCAGTTACGGGGTTTACAACTCCACTGGAAGCGGAAACTTAGCGTTGTCGTCATGTTTTCTGCTGGTACATTGTGAGTTCAACATGTCGAACGGCGTTCCCCCATCCGTACGTTTATACTGACTTGGTGTTTCCGAGTGTTACTATAATGAGCGCGCTGCGCGTTCCCTACCTGGCTCGCCTATTTTCGAGATTCAACATGACGCGGGAGTCGTCCCATGCGATATACTGGTCCACTGTCGAAATGACCGTGGGCGTTCTGTGCGCCTGCTTGCCGACAACCCGACTCATCCTGGTCAAATTAGTGCCGATATTTGGTTCCGAAGTTCTAACGGCACATGAAATCGCAGCAACCCGTCGAGCTTGTAGTGTGCACTATACATATAGGGAAAGTTCCAGGCAGATCAATGCTGCTAGGCTGTCAAGCCCCCGGAAATCAGACGATAATCTGGTTGGAGCGGCCCACAATGACAATGAGGATGCAGCTTTCCAGACGCCATCATCTGCCCATTCCTTTCGTGAAATCTGGGAGGGGAATTCTGTCCCTTTGGAAAATATTCGAACAACGTCACACCGATAGATGTTTTCAAAGACTGGAAAATTATTGAGATTCTTCTGAGGAGGAGGGCTGGAGCGGGAGTTCAAGCTAGGATGCCCAGGCATTTAGGTTGTCGTCGCAGTTTCCAGTAACAGAAACGACATTGCGGCATCTCAATTCATCATTGTCGCAATAGCCGCCACGGCAAAAGGGCATGATCACTCCTTTTGTCGGTAGCGTTATTGTAGTCCATATCTCCGTCTGACAATAATGTCTTCCATGGCCCCGCTATACGACCTTGCCCGGATGGTTGGCGAGTACAATTTCACGTAGTCTACAAAATATAATAACATATTTACTCTCCACCCAGCAGCTCTGGCTCAATGAACCCCCGAACTACCTCGTTAGTGTAAGTTCCTATGGCAACACATGCTTCCCAAGTTAGGGGTTGCCGCCATTCAGTTGCGGATGCCGGGGGTGGTTTCCCGGTGCTCTGGGCGAGGGGGCGCGTGTTTGGTCTCTGGAAAGTCTCTGAAAGAGACTATTTGCCAGGGCCGCTAGATGGCTAGCAAGCATTCATACAGCTCCGTGCCCAACTCGGAAGCCTAAATCACGAGAAGTTTTAATCAAGTGTTATTTTTAATTCTCAGTGCAACCTGCGTTTTATTCTTCTCAAGAAAGAATAATTAAAACCAAGTTTCTCGAGCCTTTAGCTTAATAATCTAGCTTAAATTATTCAGTATATTAATTTAAAAGTTTAGCTATTATTAAAATACTAATACTTTAGCTATTAATATAATATAATTATCCAGCTTATTATACTAGCTAAATATTACTAAATATAATACTCTTACTTTATTATTTTACTCTATTTATAATAATTATACTATAAGTTATATATAATATTCTAATCCCTATTAAAATCTAAACTTTATAATATATAGTTACTTTAAACTATTTATTTAAAATAATATAGCTATTACATTAAATGAAAAATCTTAATATATTTAAGTAAATTATTAACTTTTAAGTAGATTAAGTATATAATCTATATTATTAATTCTATTATTAGTATTTCTTTTTAACTATTAAGCTTTTAATTCCCTCTTTAGGTATATATATACTAAAGCCTCTTAATTTCTTAACCTCTTAATATACTATATAACTTTAAACTATTTAATAATATTAAGTAAGACTATAAAAAACATTTATTTATCCTTAAGCTTATCTTTTAATCTATAAAAGTTAGCCTAAAGTGCTAATATTAATACTTAAATACAGTTTGCTACTGGTATTCTAACTACTTAATATTCTAAGTCAGCTGGAGTATTTATAGGTAGGGCGCACCTCTATCCAGACAAACCTTTATTAAGGCGCAGAACCTGTAGGGTGAGCTGTCTTCAGGCATTAATTTTCGCATCATGTTATGTCGCAAGTCGACAAATTGACTATCTCTGCTAACGGACAGACGCTGAGGCAGTACCTTGAGATTTATGCTCCCCCCTGTAGGTGGTTAGCTTATCATTGCCAAGCCGGGATGACCTGGGGGCAGGTAGTTGATCAGAGGAAAGGAGGGCTTGTTTTAGACCATCTCCAAGGGTCTCTACAAGTTCATGCATGGGTGTTACCTCACTTCCAAGTTTTGTCACCCCGAGGGCGATGATTGAATTGATACAGCAAAGGGATTCAAGCTTGTGATATGTCGGTGCGCGGGGCTCGAGTCGGACACTTACCAAGCGTCTGGTTTCTGCCCTCATCTTAGCCGCAGCTGTGTTTAAGTGGACAGCGTGGACAGCGTTGGACAGTAGCACTGCAATTTTAGTTTCGCCAAGGAAGTGACGTGACAAATATCAGCCAGGTCTCGGTGAGCGCAATCTCTAAGAACAGCACTTCTTGAACAGTACAAAGTTCTGCACGATACCCCCGTTGGGAAGATACATGGTTCCACGAATGATCCAGGTACCGATGGCAAGAAGCCCGCCCAATATGACTCTAACAAACCATATTTTAGGCAACTGCCACTCCACAGGGCGAGACTCCCAGTGTGCGTTATCATAGGCCACTGCAACGGTAGCGAGATCGGCGAACAAAGCGAGAAAGACGATCAGATCCACACGGACAGTCTCATTGATGATCATGGACAGCGTAAGATGGATCTCCAAGTGCAGGCAGAGCGCGATACGGTACTGGATGTACGTCTTCATTCTCTAGAAGATCGACCGTGCCGTCTTAATGGCCAAGACGATGGTGCTGAGGCCGGGGGCAAGAAACACGATGTCGGCTGTGGCTTGTGCAGCCTCCGAGGAACCCTCGACGGCGATCCCACAGTCTGCCTTCTTGAAGGACGGAGCGTCGTTGACTCCGTCGCCAGTCATGGCAGTAAGGTGGCCTCTCTGCTGAAGCATTTCGACGACGGTGTACTTGTGCTCAGGATAAACCTCTGCGAGCCCGTCGGCGCGCTCCACAAAGTCATGCTGCACACTTCCGGCGAGGCCGCCATGGATGAGCCTCTCCCAATTGTAAACCTTGGTCCCGAGGGACAGCATCTTGCAGGTTTCTTTGGCGATAGCAATGGCTTCTCCTGTCAACATCTTGACTGGAACACCTAGATGTGATGCCTCGAGAATTGTCTGCGCTGTGTCCTCGCGTGGAGGATCGAACATGGAAAGCAGTTCCAGGAGAACCCAGTTGTCGTCGTTCTTATTGTAAGCAACACCCAGAGAGCGGAATCGTCGTCTTGCAAACTCCTGAACCTTTTCCTTGTACAGCTTACGAACTTCCTTGGAGCACTTCGTCAGCCTGAGTATGGCACTCGGTGCAACTTTCGCACAGGTATACCGATCATTACCCAAGCGACAAACGGAGGTAACTCGCTTGGAGACGGGGTCAAAAGGGGTGAAGTTCTCAGTTATCCAGCCTTGTTGTAGAATCTCATGGGCCTTGGGATATTGCTTCAGCGTCAGGACGGTAATCTTGTCGATGGGATCCAGTGACTTGAGGTTGTGAGAGGAGGCCATGGCAGCGATAGCCATCATCCAATTCATGTCTTGGCTTTCGGATACAAAAGGATCACGGATGCTTCACTTGTTTGTGGTCAATGTCCCCGTCTTATCGGAGCAGAGGATATCGACACCCTAGTATTTCTTCTGTTTAAAAGGCGGCTCTTTGCCGGCTAAGCGCAATAGACAGAGTACTTACAGCAAGTGATTCGATAGCCGCAAGCTTCTGAACGATGGCCTTTTGCTTGGCAACATATGCAGCTCCAACTGCAAGGGTCGTAGTAGTGACGACGGGTAGACCGACAGGAACGCCAATAATAAGAAGAACGAGTGCATAGTGCAGCAAGTTCTGAGACCTCGGTGCTGTCATGCTAATATAGTAGTAGAAGCCGCCAATCCAAGCGGTGAGAATCCAGAACATTACCAGGACCAGCGAAGTCGTTCCAATATTCTTCATGACTGCTTTGAAGTGGCCTTGGTCTTTGGCACCTTGAGCCAGTTCGGCAGTGCGACCGACGAAGGACTTCTTGGTTGTCGCGGTGACGATGGCGTATGCCTTGCCGCGTTTACACCCCGTTGTGTAGTAGACGTCATCACCGAGATACTTTTCGACGGCCAGGGACTCACCAGTAATTTCTGACTGATGGACAGCGATAAGAGAGTTGTTGCGATGGTCTTTTGACTGTGCAGCCGGCCGTTAGCATCACCATAAACAATTGAATCGTGGGTACATACTCTGCCTCCACCTCCTGAGACCATCAATAGGCTTCTGGGATTCTTTCCAAAGGCGTGCAGTCCAGCATGTGACCAACAGGTCCAAGTCTTTCTCATTTAATACTTTCAATAGTCTCAAGCACGGTTGGGCCAACAGGTCCCCAGGCCTCACGTGGGGACATTTCTGTTCCACTGCAACGATGTGTCCATGTTTGTCCTTCCATCTAACCTGGTTATTACTTCGCCACCAGCTAGACAGCCCGATGTCAGCTTTGAAGTGACCGGTAGCTTTGCAAGTTGACCAGCCAGTGATCCCTGGAGAAAGCTTGACTTGCTTGTAGGAGCGCTTGACGTTTTCCCGGCCAACGATGACGATATTTCGATGCGCAGAGAAGCTGAAGCGAGAGTCTCTAAACACGTAAATATCCTCAGACTGAGCCCTCAGATCCCCATCGCCGTGTTTGTTCGATAGTCGATATCTGACTTTCCTAATGACATTAACAAGAGACGTACCATCACAGACTGCTGCACTCAATTCGTAGTAAACAAGTGACGGCTGTTCTGTGGAACAAATGATATGCCCATCCAGCCGCAAGGAAAACAGCTCTTGACTAGGAAGTTGTGCTCTCAGCCCATGAGTAGACACCTCTTGATACGTAGGGGGATCATGCAAGGGCATTGTAAAGAAGTAGATCAGATCAAGTACGGGCAACGCGATGGGTATTGCGATTCTCTGTGGACCGGATCAGAGAACTGAAGCTCTTCAACAGACAAACCACTGGTAGTGGTGAGTGATGCGCCTATAGACTAAATTAATCGTAAGTCATGGATCATCAGCAACGGAAATTCCGGGACGGGAGGAACGCAGCGGGAAAAGCGGCTGTAAGTCAGATTGATCAGACTATGACGATCAATTGGGGGACAGGTACCCGTCCTAATTACTATATTAAGTATAGCGCCTCCGCTGTCGGACTCCCTAGCCCTCGCATTCAACCGCCTCGATATGTGACTTTACTCGAGATCCAGTTTCGTAGCCCTTGTGAGTAGTCATTAGCATACAGTTATACAGTTTTTATGTATTAAAGTCAGTGATCTTAACAAAAATCAGTAAATCCTATAGTTACACGAGTAATGTAGATATAAAGTTTTTTTTTTAAAAAAAAGAAAATAAAAAAGAAAATTGTATATCCATATCCATTAGGCATCATGCCACTAGAGACGACTATGTAAGATAAGGAACCTTAGCTGCGGCGAAGCTACTACCTTCATCAGTCCATTTTATAATAATATTAACACTAAGTCACAAACTCACCGCCGTAGATATACCACGCAGAGTATTTGCTTAGTCTAGGCTAGGTCGCATCCCGGCGAAGGAGCTCCCTGATCCGCCACCCCATCAAGACGTCAACCGAAGGTTTTTGACAACAGTATCGACAGGTGGTTCATTGTGGATGGAACCTATACCTAGATGGAACATAAATCTTCAATGCGTCAAATTATAACTGTGGAAGCGATACAGCTGGTAATTATGCCTGTGAATGGTTTATACCTGCTAATGGTGGTAAAGGCATCATTTGAGAGGTTTAGAATATTGAAATGAACAATAAAACTTCTTTGATTGAGAGGTTGTTTGAGCTGAAACCACAGCCTAAGCAACTCGACAGCTTTGCGGTGCACCTGGATGGTACGCCAAATAAGTATCGGCTTGGAGCCAATGCTATCCTCGGCATCACCATAGCTTGCGCTAGAGCTGGGGAAGCGGTAACAGTATGCTATTCACTGTCCAATGTTGGCGCTCGAAAACAAGATGTTCGAACAGCCTTTCTGCAAATGACACTATATCGCTTCATACAGCAACTGCGAATAGCAGAAGATGATCTCTATCTCCTGCATGTTCCGTTCTGCAACGTCCAAAATGGCGATGCTTACTCAGGAAACACCATGGCTTTCCAAGAGATGATGATATTCTGTTGGTAGTGGGTCGGAGCACACGGTGCTGTCCCGTTATTTGGAGAAATGAACAAGATTGGTGTTCTATGCGACAGCTTCGTGTAGGCAAGGGCGTTCATGGGGCTGAACAGGCCTCAAGTTTGCTATCGGTCCATCGTTGAATTTCCACAAGCATGTTGAGGACTCTGTTCCTCACCCCATTAAGTGGGGTGCATGGATACGAGACAATAACTTGATACAGATGCCCGCTATGACGTAGGACATTGGTGGATGCGATAGCAGAGCAAGCCCTAGATTTCATAAGAGGTTGTGTCTTTCTGGAAGAAGTTCCCGACAGTACCGACTCAACCGGTTTATCCATAGCGTCCAATGCGCATCATAAACTTTGAATTCGTGGTCGCAAAACCACGACGCGAGACGGATGATGTCGTATGAGCTTTCCTCATCTTTACCATAGAGACCGAACCTAGTGGAACAGAATAAGCGTATCAGAGAAGACGAAATCGCCGAAGAGAGTCGGGGAGCCAACAGAAGAAGACACGACTGAATTTCGCCGAGAGGTCTGGGCGGATAAGGAACAGGTATGTTCATATGGAAGTCCCTTCTCTTTACCAAATGAACTGCTAACTGCCAAGGAACTAATAGGAAAGCAGTTGTCTAAGGTCCTCCCAAGAAGGGGAAAAAGTCAGATATCAGGGAGTTGTAGTCTTGACAATGAAGGTTGCGACAGCCCGGGTGCCACAGCTCGAGAATCCCAACATGCATCTGAACACAACAGTCAAAGCCGAGGCGAGCTTAAGAAAGGTTGATGCCCGAGAATTGAATGGAAAGCGCGAACTTAGAGAGCTGATCCGCATGCATTGTAATTATAAATGTATACAGAATACTGTATTGAATGGGAATAAAGGATTGGAACACCGATTACTAAATATACAACCAAGATGGAGGCTGTCAAAGACTTTTCCTTCAACATTATATGATCGATGCAATGCTCTATAAAGGCTCATGACGAACACAGCGGGTCATGCACTCCTTGGCTCCATTTTTCGCTTCCCGCAATAATGACAACTAGAGCGAAAGAAACGAGTACACTGGCGAACCCGTATAAATACGCATGCTTCCGACCGAGGGAGGATAGCTCTACTACCCACGTAGAAACAGTGCTGAGGCACCCACAGAATCCACCCTGGATACCTTGGAGCACCTGGCATCCTATGATGCCACCTACAGCAGCGTGGTTGACATCCCAGGCCAAAGCGATAATCATTGATGCCAGGACGTTAGCAGCGAACGTACCAACTGGAAAGGACGCACTTCTGCCATTGAGAAATAGGGCGAGGTAGAACCTGGTGAATACCCCCAAGGGAGCGAAAACAAGAGAAAACATTATGCGGCCACGCCAAAGGTCATGAGGGGGGAATACGCATAGCAAAATTGCCCCAACCCATGACCCCCAGCCGAGGAATACCACAAGACGGTCAAGGAACTTCCGCATGAAGGTATAGGGGAGTGACGGCATAGTACCCTCCAGCGCAACAGCCAAATGTGCACCAACCATCAATCCCGCCAGAGAGAGAGACACTGTAGCGATACCAACCCCAAGCAATGCCATGAAATCATAGCCGCCGTTTCGGTCCGTAGCAAGAGTGGTGGATGGAGGTTCTAGACCGTTTGAAAGCGCGAGAAAGGAATCCATGATGAAATCCGAAAATGTGGTAAATGAGCCACAAAAGCCAGTAGTTAGGCCGATGAAGAGAGGGATGGACTTTTTCGTAGACATAAAGGTCCTTTTTGCGGCGGCAAGGTCAATTGGCTCTCGTTCCGAGCTTGTTCCGCTCTCTTCGTCTTTCTGTCTCCTTTCTTCCATAATAATCTGTTGATCATATATCGGAGACCCCCATTCATAGAGGAAAAGCATCCGATCTTCCATGAGGATGCCCATAATCAGGCAGCCAGCAAAATTGACCCATATGGTGTCAAAAGTGATCGGTGTGCCGGGGTAGGTTGTCACAGATTCTAGTCCTTTCCTTGCAAGTGCTCCTAACAAGGAGAAAAAGACAAGATAAGAGTGTACGTATAGTTGTGTGGCCCATCTCGTGGGTTCCTTTGCCGTCGACGACTCTCCCGAAGAGAGCACTTCGCCGAGTTGCCGAGATTCCCGTGCTTGCTCTTCCAAATACTCCCGCTCCCGGCTGCGTACTTGTTCTAAGCTTGTACGGTGGTACACAGGCGGTTCTTGTAGATTCTCTACCGGTAGACTGGCGGCAATTTCGTCCAGGTTAACCCAGGATTCTGGTATATCACTCTCGGCGTCGATGGTTGAGTATCGCTGACGCCGTTGTTGAGCCTTGGCAAACTCTGTTGATATTCGAGGCTGCTGTATGCCATCATCTGTATAGGCCCTGTCTCTTCGGCGGGAGACGGTACTGGAGTTCGATATTGGGCCTGGGTCTGAAGGAGTGCGGATGCAAGTTTTTTCCTGTGGCTGAGATGCAGGGATGGTTGCAGACTGATGAGGGCGTGACATCTTGAGTTTTTCCTTGTTGAGTTGGCGAATCGCTCGGTCGTCTGCTTAAATGGCTTGCCAAAGGGAAGATATGTAGGTAATGTAACTCGGACCCGGGATCACGTCAGGATAGGCGGCGTAGGCCTTTTTAGGGGCGCGAGGACCCACAAGACCCTTCAGTGGTACGTGAATACCACGGGAGATGCCGTGTAGTACCGGCAATGTCGGATATCCCAGCTCTAACTTATGACGTACGGCGGCTAAGACGGTCCCGATGATGCAGGCTAGTTCCGGCTCACCACCCTCAACAGCTCTACAATCGTGGAACAACAGAAACGGGCTTGTGCACATAATCTTCTCCATCCAAACCCTTGCTGCGAAGATGAAAGGGGGCAGCAAGCATGGTAATAATCTCAAAGGCCCTAGTATTTCGCTTTTCATACTGCTAAACTACAATCCACCGATTAGACAGCTACTCTTCAGGCTGAATGGCTTCGAAAAACTGCGCTGACCAAGCCATAGAGTCGATGATTTCAGCTGGCCAATTGCTAGGCGTTGGCATAGCACAATCTGCAAGAGACCCACCTTGCTGGTGTAGATTTAGTAAGTCCGCAGCAGGCATCGGTCCCGCCACGGATCCTGCGCCCTGTGGTGCATCGGACGCGGAGAATGCCTGCCCCCTGGAGAAGGGATTGGGGGTTCCGGAGGCGTCTGCAGCGTTTTCTTGGCAAGAATTAGCAACGAGCACGTCAATGCAGAGGTAGATACCTACTCCAAATGAGACCGCATTCCTTCAATTTCTCCATCATATCTCTCGCGATTCTAGCGCCTGTGGAGTTTGTGCCGAGGGCTTCGAACACCCTCAGGCACGTTTCTGCATCATCCGAGAGACTTTCGGCGTTGAGCTCATCTATTCCATCATCTGTTTGCTGGATGAAAATACTGGACACAAGTAGGATGGAGCCTGCACATATCAAGCAGGAGATCATTTGCCACCAAGGAAAGTTGTGTACCAGATCTTTCTCGCTCGAGATGCCGTGGAGGAGACGGGCCATCTCTCGGGCTTCGGTAATACATATCTTTTCATACAAACGTACCAGCGGCCAATTTGACTGTGCAAGCGTGGTGTCAGTCGTATTCATGTTCCTCAGAAGCGGGTAGCATAAATATGGCCTATGCGTCAGCGCCCTAAGGTGGTGATATTTCACGGCTAGCATATTACGCTTCAGAAAGTTAGTATGCTTGCTAAAAATGTCGACGGGCATAGAGTGTAAAGCAATACCTGTCGCCTAAAAGCAAGGGACTTGTCAAAAGCATGGCCCAAGTCGAAACGCAGCGGCCGAGGTAGCTGCAATTTCCATTGTACAAGCTGCCGGTCGAGGTCCTTGGTGCTAAACATGTCTGCGTTTGTGCCGTGGCCTGTTTTGGGGCTGTAGAGATCTCGCAAGACGTACCCGACGATCTGTGAGAATGAAATGACTGCCAAGAAATAGTCTCCCGAAGAGGGGCCTTCGGGAGCCGCCGGCATCTCGTCAGTATCCCAGTCAATGTCACAGTCGCCCAGGCGGGAAGGCAGCGGGACATAGCAGTCTCCATCATGAATAGCAGGCGGCCGCCCCAACTGTAAGGACAGCAAACGATCCAAAACATATATGGAATACCAGATCCGTCGTCGCCTCTCAGTTCCTACAGACCCTGAAGCGGTGTGCTTCTCTGAGTCTTTATGCTCTACATGCAGCCCGATGCTTTGAGCTGTACGAACAGCCTGACCGAGAGTTGTCCAACAGCTGCCTCAAAGTCAGAGTCTGCGGAGAGTAGGAGGGAAGCTTGAGAGCCCACGACTCACCTGTCTGTCCGGCAAACTGCCAGGAGGTAAAAACACTGCGCCAACAGCAACGAGACGTGGTTGATAGACAGATCTATGCCGAATGGTGGGGCTAGAGACAAGGCTCGCAGAAAGTACACTTCATGGAGCTTGTTCGTTTCAGTTTGATTGTCAAGGAAGGAGTTGTAGTAAGCACCAATGGCGCAAATGACATCTGGGCGAATGAATAATCAGCGAAGCCTTATTGGGAAGATGAAGATGATATCGCACTTACACAGGAGCGCGAGTTGGGTAGTGTCAAGAGATGCCTGGCTGTCGGATGGACTATGGGCTTCATTGTAGGACGTCATAAACATCGACTGAGGAATGAAAGGGTATGCAAGGTGTATAGTAGAAAAGTAAATGTCAGTGAAGTCTTTGAAGGTTTCCGGACTAGGCAGTTTGACGGCTCTACAAGCTGCGGCGTTGACAGACTCAAGATCATCGTCCTGTTCGTAGCTGTCAACCTCCTGTTCCAACCCGGGTGACCCATCCTGGGCCTGGAGCACCCGCTTCACCAAGTTGAAGAACCGGACGTCGCTGACCTCGCCCAAATATCTCTCACTCCGGTATATCTGGGACCCCGGTGACGTAGTTTCTGGCTTGGGGCTGGACGTAAGAGGCTGTGGGCCCAGCAGAGAAGCACCGATGCTAGCCAAGGCCGCATTGGCTTGTGACTTTATGCGTGAGGCGGCACTTGACGCGCTTTTCCGTTCCTCTGGTGACTGCAGTTTGGAAACGAGATGGTCCACTAGTCCGTCGTACTCTTCTAATGCCTTGCGGAGCTCACTCTGTCCCTGAGCGGCGACAGACCCACGGCGCGGCTGGCCCACGCTGTAGGTGCAGCTGTATCCATAGCCCTTACACCGACTACACTCGGGGCGCTTCCCATCACACTAGACTCCAGTTAGCATGAGAAATGGGGCTGTGAGGCATGTGTCCGTTGCCGGAAGCCGCTTGCCTTGCTCTTCATTGACCGACATGTGTGACAGGCCTTTGCGACGCGCTTCCTCCTGTAGCCGCTCTGTCTTTCCGGGGATTCCCTTGCGTCTTGCATGGTAGGTGAGAGTGGTTAGTAATGCTGCCCGGGAGGTGATTGTGCGGAGGTTTCCTTGGCTTGACGGAAGGCTAGGGATGTACAGCTGGTTTTGTGAGGACTGGACTTGTTTCCGGAATAGCCGGCAGAACCGACATTCCCGGTCGGCCCGGACGGCTGGCACCGGCTGAGGTCTCTGGAGGCCCAAATCTCATTGTCAACTTGGGAAGCTCGCCAAAGTCAACCCAGAGCGACTACATACCAATTGCATCAGCGTATTATCTGTGAAGACTCGTATCCGTGTCCCTTCACCGCCAATAAACGAGCAGAAGAAATGCATTGATTCTAGCGTCTCACATTCCTGGTCTAGCCCATGTTTACCCCGATCGGCCCGGACGGGGATGGACACTGTATCACCTGGGCCATGGTAACAGGGTACTACCGCAATTCTCTACTGTAATGCGGTAACGCTCGACCTGTGATCATCAGATCATCAGCGGCCGCTTCCCTACATATCGGGCTGCTAGCTGCTGTCCCAGATCTCCACAACCTGTGACTACAAATCCAAATGTCCAAATATCATCCTGCCAACAACTTCTCGATTGTTTCTTGACCGATGAAACTAGACATAATTCTCGAAGCGGGCGGCAGCTCGCAGCCGTTCTGTCCTGGAGGCCAAGTGCGAGGCAAGTTGGAGATCCGTGACCGCGTGTTTAAGCGACCGCCGACCATCAACGCCACGTTACGGGGTACGCAAAGAAAGATTGGACCTCTTGCCAACATCACTCAAAACTGACCAGCATCACGGCGAACAGGCAGACTTAAAGTGCTAATCCGACCGCGAGGCAATGCCCCTCCTGAACGTGGCATGCATACGGTCAGTGGAATAAACTCTACATTGACTTTTGTTGAAAGGGCGACTAAATATAATGCAGCTATTCGAAGAGTCGCAGCAAATCGAAATATGCAAGGAAATATCATCTGTAGGGCCAACCAAGCACAAATCCAACGAGTGGTCTCAGCCGGACTACTCAGCCCCTTTTGAGTTTATATTTCCGAGCGCCAGTAACTCTTGTCACTGTCAACTACCACCATCCCTACACATGGTATCTTCGTTGGTGCGGATCAAGGTCGAATACACCCTCGTTGTGGCTGTCCGCCAAAACATGCTGTGCCGAGTGACGAGGACAAAGAGAGTACAACGAGAGCTATCATTGAGATCCGAGGCCGGCACGGTATTCCTCCCGTCATCGACCATCGGCTGTCTACCTGCAAATAGGCTGTGTCCAAAAATGAATAATGCGTTGCAAGAAGCTTACAAGTCTCGCTTTACAAACCCAGACTGGCTGCCTCCATATACGCCCTCGCTACAGGTCGAGGTGGTGCTTGCATCGCCACCTATCCTAACAACAGGACTACCCACGCAAATTCAAGTTGTCCTCCATGTTCCGCCCGAACTCCTCGAGGGCGAGAACATCTACCTTCGCAGCGCAGTTATGCAGCTCAAGAGCTCAGTTACGACAGTCGTGGGTACTGTATCCGGGAGCTCGACAGAGACACATCACTTGTGGAGCTGTCGAGGTCGGGTCCATCTTGACAAAAGGCGTTGGGAGCTGGACTCTGGCGCGTGGGGGAGTTGCATCGTCTTGGATACCTGGCCAACATGCACGTCATGCGCGCTAGACTTGAAGCACGCTATTGAAGTAGTTGCGGGAATATCCAGAGGCGATGATCAAGATATACAGGTACTTATTCATTCCTTATAGCAAGTCAACGCATGTAGGGACAAAAGAGGAACGTAGCTAACCAACGACACAGTATGTTCATACATCGCTGGATATCCTCGTTATGGACCCTCCGCCCAATTATATTCCGAATATTCCTACATGGGCAGATACCCCTTCACAGAGCAGCGAAGCGCCAAGATTAACACCTGTTGCTGAATAGAATTGGAAGAGGCTGTGGAGGAGTGAAGGACTCTGTTTTATTAAGTTTACTAAATAAATTAAGATCTTTCAACATTTAATTTCCTTTTTAAATGCTTCGTAAAATGATATAGTCGCCGGACTATACGCGGAGATAGGGTCACTACAGGTAGAGTCACGCTCACAACTTCGCCGCAGCTGTGTTTAAATGGACAGCGTGGACAGTGTTGGACAGCGTTGGACAGTAGCACTGCAATTTTAGTTTCGCCAAGGAAGTGTTCGTCAGACTGAGATCCTTCGGGGCCCAACTAACCCTCCCCTAAATACAATGCAGCCTTAGCTCTTCCAAGTAGTAACGGTGACGGATTTTGAATGGCAGCCCATCCACCTTGTTAGTTCGACGCCTCTTGACAATGCGTTTAATTACGGCAATATGAGGCTGCTCGACGACCCGATTGCTCAATCCCTCTATTCATTTGGCCTAGCCAGCTATATAATGAAATAAGTAGGAGAAAATGTTGGGTACCTCATTTCGTACTGCCACCATTACCTCGTGCGAGAAATCTTCCACGTCAGGGTTGGGTCCTGAATGAGACCCGACTGCTGCTTGAGATGTTACTATAGAATTATGTGTAAATCGGGAGTCTCAGAAATTGAGTGTTGGATTCTGTTTGCATTTTCATTTCCAGTGAGGGTAAAGCCATCGGTTGTCGTTGTTTAGATAAGACTGGTTAGGTTCCCAAGACACCTACTCTCATGTTCTCTTAGGCTTGGTTTCAGAGCCCGGTATGACTGAGGCGCCACCGCAGGCACAGCCCAACGAGGCTAAATGCAACCATTAGATGTACGAAATCACCATACTATCAAGCGGAGCGTAAATATAGCTATTACTTAATTTTTCCCTTAGTAAACAATTTTCATGGTATCATCCTTCTTTGAACTGGTCCGACCTCTAGTCTTCTGTCCGGGTACATGCTACTCAGGACATTTACTAAAAGCTCGACGGCAGAACCTCCCCGCCTCATGCCGCAACAGTTCTATTCGACGATGCTCAATACGAGGTTCGGCTAACTCAGCTGGTCGCAACTTGGCTGGGCGTCAGGCGAATTGTCGAATCACAACCCCTGTCGGCTGGTAGGCGCAGCATCATCATGATGCCAGCTTCCCCTCTCGGACCTCGTTTCCTCCAGGCAACCACATCAGGGATTTGTTTAACTTCCCTCGTCGGCTCCATCGCAAGAAACGGCTACCACAAATTCGACAGCAAACATTGAACATACCTGCCCAAGACCCGCAGTGGCAAGATGAACAGCGGCCAGACTTCAACGCTCCCAAAGCGCCCAGCCCAGCAGCGCCTTTTGCAGGCCCAAACCATGAACCCTCTAGCTCCCGGCCTCCGTGGCGCCATGAGGCATGAGCATCCTTCTCTGTACCGAGGACACCCCAAACCAACAGTCTTGGAGCCTAGCCCTTCGCAGGCGCCGTCCTTGCCATCTGTTCAATCCGGTGGACATGGTGGTGGTGCTACCAGGTCCTACTTCGAGCACTCCACCGGCAAGCGAGTCAATACCGATTCAATCATCACCTCGGCTCTCAAGGAGCAGTATCCTGAGCTCGATCTCGTCGTCGTCCCACAGTACAGCGACGAGGGTAGCCAGTGCAATTTGCTGGCTTTCGCTGACGCGGGCCACGCCACTTTCACTCGCATTGAGGACAAGGGCGACCTACCATCGTCGCTTGAGTGGACGGTTTATCTGCCGCCGGCCCGTCGAATGGACGGCAACAAGGGATACCTGGGCGAGTATGTCATCTTCGGCAAGTTTCTCTATGAGTGGGAAGGAGAGGAGTTCATCCTCTATCTGGTTGACGGCCGCGATGGAGTGGAATCTTATCCACAGGTGAAGAACTCCTACATCCTTACGGCGAATGCCTTCAAAGCCAATCAACTTGTGCTAGCCGTCGGGTCGTGGGCAAGCGACCTGAACAATGAAGTATGGGTGTTTGACCAGGGTTCCTTCGTGAAAGATCACGAGCTGTGGGAGAGCGCCCAGAAATCAACATGGGATGCCGTCATCCTCGACGAGGACATGAAGAAGTCGCTCATCAACGATCACACCTCCTTCTTTGAGTCTAGAGAGACGTACGCGGGTCTCGGCGTGCCATGGAAGCGAGGAATCATTTACCATGGTCCCCCTGGGAACGGTAAGACTATTAGTATCAAAGCAACGATGCACATGCTGGCCGACAGAACTCCCACTGTTCCAACCGTCTACGTTCGCAGCCTGGAGTCGTGGATGGGACCCGAGTTTTCTCTTCACGTCATCTTTGAGAAGGCTAGGGAATTCGCGCCCTGTTACCTGGTGTTCGAAGACATTGATTCACTCGTCACACCCATGGTGAGAAGCTACTTCTTGAACGAGGTCGATGGCCTAAAAGAAAACGACGGCATCTTCATCATCGCCAGCACAAATCACTTGGAGCTCCTAGACCCTGGCATCTCCGTAAGTCATCGTCTCAGTGCGTAAAGAAGCTTTGCTAAAAGTGTAGAAACGTCCATCTCGGTTCGACCGGAAATACTACTTCCCCGACCCAAACTTCGATCAGCGAGAGGCATATTGCCGCTTCTGGCAGAAGAAGCTTAAATCTAACAAGGACATCGAGTTCCCGGACAAGCTGTGCAAGGCCATTGCTGAGATCACGGACAAGTTCAGCTTTGCCTACATCCAGGAGGCATTTGTGGCGACACTGCTAGCAATTGCCAGGCGGTCTAAGACTAAGGGAACAAGCGGAGGCTCTGCAGAAGCTTGGGTCCTGGTGAGCGATCATGATGGCTCTGCTATAACCTTGAACGACGGCGACTTGGACAGACTGGAGCTCTGGGTTGAGATTAAGAAGCAAATCAAGTTCCTCCGCGAGGGCATTGAAGATGAAGGAGAACGCAGCACATGACGGGATTAGGGGTAGGGTTCTTCCTGGTATTGTCTCGAGGATGTTAAAGTGCTCTTTTAAATGTTAGGCTAGTTGAGGTGGAACGCTCCTTGAGGTGGCACTTGAGGTCTTCTATATTTAAGCTAGACTCCCAGTACTTTTCTTTCAATACCTGCTTATCAAATCATAAACAAGTTCCCCCGACACCAAAGGTCGCCCGTCTTGCCATGTAGCCTAGTAGCGCTGAGACAAACTCAGTTTCGCCCACGATCAGCCAACATCTGATCTCATGACTTCAAAGCCCATGTGCTGGGCGATATCAATCAACCCGCATACAACAGCTTCCGATCCAGGTAGCATACCAGGTTCTACTGCCTCCTCAGGCTTCAACGCGCAGTAGGCTGACAACTTGCCTTGGTCCGCGAACACATACCAACCGTGCCCCGTTTGGTTTAACCTCGAGGCATACAGAGGCTCCATCAGCAACTGTATTGTCTCAAATACAGTAATGTCTTCCAGAAACAGGTTGTGGCTTCCAACGTTTATCCAAGTGTATGACGGCAAGATATGCCGCCATTTCTGCCCTCTCTGAGTGAGGCCTAACAGCCCGGGATACGTCTGATAGCCCTTCAGTCCAATGGCTAACTGGGCGCAGTAATCCACTTTCATTTTTCAGAGGAAGTCATTCTTCCGATTTCGTGCAAATGATGCGCATGTGTTGCAGAGATTGACCGATGGTGCCAGGAGCATCGCGCCTCCAGGTTCTGGATGTTTGGCCTCAGCGATCCCGATCGAACAGGAGATTGCCGAATGGCCTCGAGCGGATCCTCCGTAGACTAAGATACGTGATGGATCGATTCGCTCATTGCCAACAAGATAACGATACGCAGCAACGGCCTCCTGTTGCTGTTGAGGAAACACGGCGTCTGGGGCAACAGTGTAATCTAGCGAAAAAAAGTCGAAATTGATACCCTTTGTTGCGGCGATCTCTTGAAGTCGAAAAAGAATGGAAAGTCGTCGAGGGGATTGCCAAAGCAGTAAGCACCCCCGTGTACCGCCACATGCTCAGTTACAGGGTGCCATTGATATATTCTTTCTGGGTATACACTTGACCCTCAGAAGTCCTCATGTGGAAGCTAACTTGTCTCCTATAGCTGGCGTTATTCTGCTGCTTGTTGGAGACAAACTCTAATTCGTGATTCATAGAGACAGCAAATATTCTTTTCTCTTCTGGAGGCAGATTCCCACTCCTGGATCGATTAGGAGGCCGGTCTCGGTTGTAAGTAGGATTGTGATCGACCCCATCTAGAGAGATATTATGCTCCACCTCGATGAGTTGGCGTAGAACTTGGTATAGGGTACTGGCATCGAATAGTCCCTCTTTCACTGGACCAAGTTGCGCCATCCACCGCAGGCCTTGCAGACGAGTTTCCAGCTGGCGGCATTTACAAATAACAAAGAAGAGCAGAGGCAAAAAGCATACCTCAAAAGTAAATAGGGGGGTCCCAGATTGAGATGTTTGCTGCCGCCGCATCAGGGTCCTAAGCTGCGATGCTTTTCCAGCTAAGTCTACGACATACTGGAAGGCATTCAGATATTGGTCGAACCAGAGCTCGGTGTGTTGCCTAGGGGTCTCAAGGTGAATCTTTGCGATTTGATGTTTGATGCGCGTACCGCATATGGCGTAGCCATCCATCAACGAGATGGGAGTTGTAGCCTCTAGTTTATGTACTCGGCAATCCCACTCATCCATCATAATCGCGAGCTTGTACTTTTCGACATCAGAACTGCCAAGCATGACATCCAATACTTGGGCCGTCAGACTATCGATAGCAGCTTGAGCTTCTGAAACACTACCAAAGGTTGCTGGCATCGATGCATCCAGCCCCCTCATCTTTGGGAGGCACATCGACTTGGCATTTCCGAACATCGGAATGAGACTCAGCCGATGGAATATTGGCAAAAGATGCTCTCGGGTCCACGGAGGACATGATGACTCGTTGAGAATCACAATTCCATATCGGGTATGCTGAAGGGCAGCGTCAATGTTGCCTTGCAAGTATTCGATACAGATAAACAAGACGCAAAGCAGCAATATCAGTTGCTCGTTGTCCAATGATGCAGTTTGTTTCAATGCCTCGTTGTAATGATCAACAGCAAAGGCGCTCTGCCGACTAATGTGGCCGCATTTGTAAATGTCCTGATAGAGTGAACCGATAGCAAGGACTGCGTGGCGCACCATGGGCTGGAAATGGCTGAATTGCATAACCAAGTGAGTCCAAAAGTATGAATCCATTGAGCCCGAGAGACTGGGACCGACTATTTCTGCGAAGAACTGAAACATTTGTCCTTCTCTCTGGTCGTGAGCAATCAGCTGAGCAGGCCGATACCATGTTAGGGTCGCATTGTCGTAGCCACCGCAGACACGCCGCGAGGAAATGCATCGCTTACAAGCTGGCTTGGCCTCGTCGCATTTTACTTTTCGGGTTCTGCTTAGAAAAAAAGGGGGGGAAGGGGGTCAGTGTCTTCCTTCGCCAGCCAAGGACATAGTCTCCTGGGTTCCAAGGACTCACTTGCAGGTCCGACAGCCTGTCCTCACATGCTGACGAGCAACTGGTGAAGGCATGATTATGATTGCCTTGGCTTTGGTATGTGGCTGACGTGGGGCAGTTCCGAGCGAGCGTTGAGGATTGTTCACGCAACCGAGAGAGACTCTCCGTCTCCAACACGAGGACAAGGAAGAAGATTGTGCTCAGTCCGGCGACGCGCTGGCCTAGACCACAAACAGAACGGTCGGAGTAAGGTCAGGCCGACGCCGGCAACTCCGTTTAGGGTGGAACATTGGGTGAAATCACTTGTGGGGCAGTCCCGAGCTTGCAACGAATGGTAAAGCTCAATCACAAGCTAGAGATATCATCGGTTTCCAAGTCACCAAGCCCCCACAACTCTAACACATCTCTGTCTGGAGAATTCACCCGAAAGAACGCTTTCATTTTGTCCGGTTTATAGAAAATCGGCACAATTCGGCACAATAATCATTCCGTGTACTAATGAGGAGTGGGCCGGGTTGTGTGATAGCTGGCACATCAGACGCCACCCTTGAGAAGTGTAACCTTTTGTCATGCCTTACGAAGATATAAAGGACAACAGTTGTCTGAACCGTTGTAAGATTATCCCATACATCTACATCTTTCCTACTCTCATTCTCCTACATCCCAAGCAACACAATCATGTCGGTCGAGCAGACAATCCTGATTACCGGAGCCAATCGCGGCATTGGCAAAGGCCTTGTTTCTGTCTTTCTTCAGAAACCCAGCACAACCGTCATCGCGGCCGTTCGCGACCCTTCCAAGGCATCGTCAACCGGGCTCACTGAGCTGCCCAAAGCTACAAGCTCACGAATCATCGTCGTCAAGCTTGATGCAGCCGACAAATCTGCAGCTGAAGCTGCAGTCAACACTCTCCGAACCGACCACTCCATTGACTCTTTAGACGTGGTTGTTGCGAATGCGGGCATAAATCACTCAGGCAGTGATGTCATTCGAAACTCAACCCAGACGATTCACGATCACTTTGCCGTGAATACAGTCGGACCGTTGACCTTGTACCAGGCCACTGCTCCGCTGCTTCGATCCAGCAAGAGCGGTCGCCCAAGGTTCATCGCCATCTCGTCTAATACTGGCAGCATTTCCGGGATGGATATTATGAAAGGTCTCTCCACCACGAGCCCTTACGGAGCTAGCAAAGCAGCTCTGAATTGGTTCATGCGGAGGATTCATTTCGACGAGGACTGGCTTACTACCTTGGTCATCAACCCAGGTTTTGTCTTGACTGATATGGTCGCTGAAACCATGCGAGGTTATCCGGTGAAGCCTGAGGACATGGGTGCTATTACTGTGGAGGAGAGCGCCAATGGAATTGTTGAAAGGATTGAGACTGCCACGAGGGATGTTAGCGGCACATTTCAAAACTTTGATGGCAACCCACTTTCGTGGTAATGCAACATCTGTTACATCGGGCTGTACACATAAAGACAAGACACTCAAGATTGGCAGGCAGATTCAGGGATATATGACCACATTAATCAAGGCTGCGACAGGGAGTGGACAATTGAGAGAATCTGGTTATTATTTGTTTCCTGAAACGCCTAGGAATGTTCATTAACAATGTGAATATGAGGTTTCACCTGTCCGATTATGCCCAATTAGCCCTCATAGGCCAGAGCTAAGGACTCTTAGAACTGCGAAAGTCTTCGTTACACGACGTTCTTGGTCGAAGAGATTGAATAAAGCAGAGACTGGGTAAAGTCTTGCAGAAGAAACACGACGCGAAATGCTACTGATCATCGAGCCAAGTGTGACTGATAAAGCCTCATGCTTTGAATGTTCGAGGGAGACCGGCTATCCTCATCTATTATAACGCTGCATGCCGCCTCCGCCCAGAGATGCTCATCAATCCACCAAATCAAGGTATTGATCAATATGTTGACATCAATCCACGTCAATATCAATCTGCGGCTAGTTAGCTGCTATATTCCATCAATCCACATAATCCTCTTACTAATTAGTCTGGTAGAAGCCAGACTGAACTATCAGTCCAGTCTAAGAGACGTATACTGGACTGTCAGTCTAGCCCGAGAGACGCAGACTGAACTAATAGTCTGTGGACTACCGGTATGGACTGCAGTTTGGACTAATAGTCCAGTTTTTAGTCTGGGCTATTAAGAACTCTGGTACTAGTGGAAGCGTGTCACCAAAGACAACAAGCCTAACAGGGAAAAAATGCACAGCACAGAAGGTAGAAAGTCCGGAACGCAAACGAGCCCGAGAGCCCGAACCAGAGAACAATGAAGCGGAGACATAGGCAGCCGGAGCACGGAGGGAATGCAATCAAATTTAAGCTGATCAAAGGTTTGGGCGAGACTTTCTTAGTAACGAGGAGTATGAGAGATTGATGCAAAGACTGTCTCCATCTTAGGTACCTACATGTTCAAGTACGTGCTTAGGTACATGCATGCGCCTGAGTCAATAACACTTCGAATGTCACAGTAGTGGACAACCATCTCCATGGGGGGTCTGTTCTGGAGCCAGCCTCGGTCACCTAGACAGATAGCGCAACATGCGAACGATGCAAGCTCAATTATCTGAGGCCAACCGAGGGATTCATATACCTCGATTTATCTTTATCCACGTGAGAGAACGGAAATGGTCATTTAATCGGAGAGCAATTCCTGCGTCAAAACGAGGTGCTCTGACACATTGCATCCGCATAGGGCTAAAACCGGTTCGCTAGGGGAAACCTACCCAAGCCACTGGGATCGCGACCCGTCGAGCAAAAGAATCTGCATCCTTGAGCCCGCTTATATAATCGAAGACACTACGGAATGTACCGATCGGGGCTGTGAGTTTTCTCTGGGGTCCTCGACCCCCCCTTTTATCGTTTCTTCCACCGGCATCATCACCAACGACGGCCGATACCTGTGCAAGCTGCGGCGCGCATATGCTCTGTTTATCCGTTGCCGTGAATTAATTATATCATTCGCATCAAGTACTATCTGGCAACCATGGCCCAGCGCGGCCCAGGGCCGGTAGTGGTTCTGGTTCGGCACCCTCGGCAGAGTCACGTAATCGGTTAATTCGCAAGCAGCATACTGACGTATTCCAGGTTATGGGATTCACTCTCATTACTATCGCTGCTGGAACTATCATCGCCCGGCTCCACCTCCGTCTCAAGATGCAACGGCGAAAGTTGCTAGTTAGCGACATGCTAATATGCGCGGCATGGGTTTCTGGCCTCGCCACTACATGCTTGGATGTTGTATTCATGCGTCTCGGGGCTCTTGACTCCGCAGTGCTCTTCACAATGGAGAATTTCCGCGGAGGCCCCGATGCCGTGAGTGAGGTTCTTAAGGTATGTCGCTGAGTACTTAAGCGCTTTACGCAATATATCCGTGAGAAATTGATGTGGGCTGACAAGTTGATACTCAGACACTATGGCTAATGCAGATTCCTTTCTGGGCTGCATGTTTGCTCTCCAAGGCGGCGTTACTTTCTATGTACTTGCAAGTATTCCCGGTATTTATGAGAAGACGGAGAATTTTCCTATGGGCGATAATCATTTACACCACTCTTTCCTATGTGGTTAGTTTTATTATGCTGTTCAGCATCTGCAGACCGATGAGCACCTATTGGTAAGCAATCATTTGACATAAAGCTGATCTGCTATTAATGGAATCGAATCGAATCGAATCAGGAACTTAAATTCCCATTCTACCTGTCCAACTGCAAGGGCGAACTTAATCTTCTACGTCCCCTGGCCTATTCAGTTTATGAGCAACCTTCTGAGTAAGCGATGAATATATATTTCCACTAAAAGGTAGAAATATATAAAGCTAATATGTACAGTCTTTGGCCTGCCCTGGCTTATTATACCCGAGTTACATATGAGGAGGATACTGAAGATTGGAATGTACTGCACGTTCCTCCTGGGGTTAGTCACTATTGTCTTTGATCTACTACGCTTTGCCGCTATCCAGGCATCAATACGTAGGGGATCAGTTCCCATAAGCACAGTGTGTAAGTGTGTTGATCTTCTCCGGACCCCAGCACCAACATCACGGGGATAAATGAGCTAACAAGGGTAGTACTTTGGGTTAATATGGACTGCAATATCAGCATTATTGTTGCATGCTTGCCAACCTTGCGGCCGTATTTGAGGAAACAAAATGCAGGCTCTAGAGAAATGTCTGGCCCATCGGCCTTGGGGCGATCAATGACAGGCTATGGAAATGAGGCCACGTCTTCTAGGAAGGTTCGCAATGGAGCCAGCCACTCAGATAGGTTGGAAGAAGAAATTTGGGGCGATGTCAGGAAAAGTAATGCTAGCGATGTCGACTTAGTTCAGGCAAAGCCACGAGCTGAAGAAATTAATTGAAAGCAGCACCTATATCCATTTTGCACGAGTAGACTAGGAACTGGATCCAATGAATGGCGTGTCATCCAGACATGGGTTGGATGGAGTATTCTTCACTCAATCGCATGAAACAGAAGCATGAAAGTTGAGGAAGTCACATGTCTTCTGGGCCATGGCAACGAAATTAATAACAGAAGCTGCATCAAGCTAATACCGACAGTGGCAGCGGCAGACTATCGGATGAGGGCCCATGGTTCCGCTACCTGAATTCTTAATTTGAAACTCGATTCTAGTGGCTCCTGGCAGTCAATATTGCAGTGCTTGGTAGAATGGACTATTGCATTGCCAATTTCAGGATTGAAGGAACGTCTCTTCAACCATTCTATCCAAAGCCAACGACTTCCAGGTTCAAGTTGATAAAAGGCTTCTGATATTCCAGAACTAGGCTTGGTAGTCTCAAAATAAATGCTTCAATTACTTCAAACCGACAAGCTAGAGCCTAAAAGCTCCGATATATCCACCATGGATATTCTCATAGATAAGCTGTAGAGTATTATTCTTTTTACAGGTATCCCGTACTATGTGCAATTTCACTCATGTCTTTGCCAACATCTGGTATAAGTTAATACCACTGTTTAATAGTAGACTTTTTCTCATTTTCAAGGAGTTACTAATTATTTGCGAATATTCATTTAACTGAATTTCAGGTGAGAAGTAGCATTCCACCTCGATGTTCTCCAAAATCGTTCACAGTACAGCAAATCACAAAGGAAAACAAAAGTGGTTCAGGTCAGACAGTATCATCGATCCTATGAGCGTAGCTTCTTACAATACCGCGGATAATAATACTTCTGTACTAAGCAGTAAGTGCAGAGTGTACTGCCTGCATCTATTCCTAGGAATTTATTATCTAGAAAGGGGAAGTCAGGTTCTACTTAAGCCTTAAACTCAGTAAGAACTATCTGGAAAGCACTCAGTATAGATATTACAGGATAGTTAGAGAGTACTTAAAGTAAGTTTAGTAATAATAAAGGGGAAGTTAGTATTAAGATTAAGAGTAGAAAGTTAGATTATAATAAGATAAGTTATATAAAGAGAGAGATATTAATAATAGGTAAATAAGAGGAATTAATATAAGTATTAGAGCTAAGTAGATAAGTATATAGCTACTAGAAAGGTAGGTCTGTGACAGTCCAGCGACTACAAGCTGAACGCTCAGACTAACAACTAAAATATACTACTGCAAATTATAATATAGAGGGCTCTAGAGGGTTTATACAGTATGGTGCTTACACCTTAAGATAAGGCTTAAGAAGGGGGAGGATACTTGTAAGAGTTAGCCTTAAGAGAGAGTAGTAGGTCTAGCTTAGTAGATTATATAGACAGCAGATATTCCAGATGAGTACGCGACGAGCACAATCTCAGTGCTCGCTAAGTGAACGCTTTACAATATAACAGAACCTACCCTTAAGGCTTCTAGCCTTACACCCTGGCGCACCAACCTTTACAGAATAATCTAGCTACAAGGTCCGATTTTGAAGGAATTACTCGGCTGCTATAAGAAATAAAGAGCCTAATTTGACATTTACAATCCTCCGCCACAAGACATATAGTCTGGCTATCTCACTAGATATTTCACCTATAGAAGACCGTCATATCTATGAATATTCCTTCAGGTTTCGCTGCTAATAAACCGGCACCTTCCAAGAATCCAGGTTATACTTCCAAGAGTTAATAGAGACTTGGTCATAGACGCACTGAAACGAGGTCCCATTATGTTTCCACAACGGACGTAGGGGCCACCGACAGATGTGATCGACGTCATTAGTGCCTTCAAGTGTGTCAGGTACAATTCCCTTTTCCACCCACTCAATCACAGTTCTAACCGTTGTTTGTGGCCACGCGCCGCCGCCGCAATGACCTGCGCCTGGCACCAGATACAAACGATAGAACTTATCCAGGGCGGCAACGCTGGCCTTGTAACTGGAGTCCGGAAACAAGATAGACCGCACCGATTCGTAATAGCGAACGGACGACGTGGCAGGGATAGAATCATCAATTTCTCCATGCACGTGGAGAATTTTGCCGCCAGCTTTCCGGAACCCGGAAATGTCGGGGTTCGTGGTCTGTAAGGAATCTAGATATTTGTTCATGCCCCAGTCCATCCAATCTTTCAGAGTGTCAACTGTGACGTTGTCCAAGTTGCTGAGATTGTCGGCATCCTGGAGCTATAGATAGCGAGCTGCCCATTGGCCACCAAGTCCGCTAATGTTGACGGCCCAATTGCCGGTTTCGGCGTTCCACCGAGGTATCAAATCGGTAAATTGTGCACCGGGCTGAAAGCTAAAGTACACGCGGCGACCATTAGAATCGTGTAAACCATCCAAGAATGCTTGGACGACCGCGACGCCTTCGGCAGTAACAACACCCTTCTGAGATGGATTTTGAACAGTGCCATTGGTAGCCTCACACGAGTATGGCTTCCCAATAGTGCTTTTGAGATCGAAATGCAACTTGCATAGGTCCGATCGCGCAACGATACCGTCTTGTTTTCCATCTAGAGGATCACAGGCCTCCACAATAAGACTTTCAATCTTGCCCAGCTCGCAGGGTGGCGGAAAGTACCCGAGACCCTGTTCGAGGACTCCGCCGGTCAAGTGATTCACCTGCTGCTGCCCGAAGCGGAAAGCAGGAGCTCCAAGTGTAAGACCATCAAACTGGTCTCCAAAACGTTGGATCTGGCTCCAGCCTTCACAGCCGCCCTCCGAACAGCCGAAATAATAGGAAAAGATTTTAGTTTTATTAGAAACCTTGTAAACCTTCCTTGTGAACTCCTTGCCCAGGACAGCGAGTTCATGGTGTGCCTGGTACCCAAACATATAGATGGTCTGCCAGTTAAGAGTATTGTTTGCCAAGAGGGCGACTTCGTTCAGTTGGGTGGTGAATGAACCAAAGCCCCCGTCTGTAGCGCCTGATACGGCTCCATTGATGATACCGGCGGGGATGTAAGACGTGTTCTTGTTAATAGCGAAGCCACCTCCGCCGGTAGAGAGATAGCGGCCTTTGAATTGACTGGGGGCTGGAGCCAGTATGAGACATGAACAAGATAGTTGGGGATACCGACATGCGAGTAAGCGAATGTTATATTGCCGTAACTCATTGTTGTTGTCGGGTACCATTGCGATCCGTACGTTACATTCTGTACCAGGTCGGTGTGAATCGAGCTCGTGTTGGCGGTGATACCAGGAAAGAAGCCATCAACGGGAAGAGCCGATTTGAGATAGTCCTTGGTGCAAAGAGTGCTCAAACTTAAAGCTCGCGTTAAAGCGAGCATGGCGCCAAAAAAGGTCCAGTAAGGCAATCGGCCCATTTATGAGATGGTGTTGTGGGAAATGTACCGCGAAAAGAGATAATATGTTGGGAAGTGTAGACCAGAATCAGTGCGGGGATCCAAGACAGCAATTTATCTTACGAATTGCTAGGTACCGGTAATTAGTTCTATCTATCCGACATAGGAGAGCGGAAGCCAACACTTGCTTCCGGTCGTAATGTGCCGAGGAAGGGAAAATCTTCTTCCCCTTACTTAGTAACTTAGTAATCAATACTGACTAGTCGGAGTTCGACAAGTACCATATTTTATACAACAAATCGCGGGGTTAGATTCGCGGATGGACGCGAGGCCCCAACCTTCCCCAGACTGCAGTTGCGCATGAAAATTACGATCATCTGATCTTTCCTCAAAACCGCATGACTTCCGGAAGAGAATAAAACCGGTACTAATTAATAACTTTGACCCCTTTCGAGTTTAGTCTAATGAAGGAGGTTTCTATTATACTATTCATGAGCGTCTGCGGCTTATGACCGTCGGACTTCCCGTCAGTTTGGATGACAAGGAGACGGATACTGGTTGGGTCGAAGATTTCTCACGACATTTGCGGGCTCGGTTTGTCGGGCTATTGTTAGACCCCGAATCCGAGATGTCTAAACCTAGCCCCAAAGCTGACGTGGCG
Organism: Ilyonectria destructans; assembly: GCA_020740775.1. Classification (NCBI taxonomy): domain Eukaryota; kingdom Fungi; phylum Ascomycota; class Sordariomycetes; order Hypocreales; family Nectriaceae; genus Ilyonectria; species Ilyonectria destructans. The sequence continues at coordinate 3,031,239 of JAHEWK010000009.1, read as the reverse complement.
CCAGCCCCAGCGTAGGTTTCCATCACTATGATAATGCCGAAAAGAAAGGGGGCCGGCCTGGGTTGATCTAACCCGTCTCTGATCCGACAAGTGAATGGGGCAACAATCGCTGCCATCTAAAGGCTAGGAGGTCAAACTGAACAAGACAGAGATTTCTTGCCACTCTGATCTAGGTACCCAAGCACGCTCATCATTGGCTGTTCGGCTCGGATTCAAAGTCGAACCCGAGAGAGAGAGGGGGGGAATTCGTAATCCGGAAGCGGGCCGACATTTTCGGCCCAGTGCTTAAAGGAGAGCCCGCAGACCGGGCGGGACAATGGCCCGACCGCTTGTCAGCCATCATGTCATTTGTCACTAAAACACGGTCACCGCCCACTATCCATGAGATGGGGAGCCAGGTATGAGAACTTCGGCATGACAAAGCAAAGATTGGCTTATTCACCATGGGGAATGGTTGTGTCCCGTTCCGGGTGTTCTATAGAGTAAGTCACAACTTATAAAGCCCAAGCAATAATGTCGAAGGGCTCTATTCATCAATCACATCCAGTCAAGTCAAAACTCAAAGTCCTTTGGCCCAATCCTAGAAGCTCCTCGAAACTCGTGCATTTCGCAACATATTTCAACATGGGCATTGTCGCTGTACCGGGAGGAACTGGTGGTGTTGGCCGCGCCTTGGTCGAGGCTATTGTTGCTCGCGGGAAGCATGAGGTCAAGGTCCTGAGCCGCAAGGTGAGATGAAATGAGAGCTTCCTCAACCGTCAGATCCCCGAAGCTTACGTTTGCAGCCCAACGACGCTCTGGCTAAGGAACTTGGCGCCCCCATCATCGTTGTCGATTATTCCGATGTGGAATTTTTAAAGGATGTCTTTGAGCAGAATGGCATCAACACCATCGTCTCTGCCCTTAGCAGCATGCCGGAGGGGGGCACTCCTCCCGAAGTGAACCTCGTACGCGCGGCTGAAGCCTCAAAGACGACGCGGAGATTCATCGCCAGCAACTGGGGCTTCCCTCTCAGCTTGAAGTGCGTACCAGCTCTAACCCATCTCGCTCTATTTCTTTAGTGCCCGAGAACCCGTCGGCTGCCCCATAGGCCGTAAAGAGCTAATCGGGTGGACTTGGACAGACTCGCAGAACGACTCCCCTCAACCAGCGTCAAACTCCAAACGCTAACAGAGCTCGCCAAGACTCAATTGGAGTACACCTCATTTTACATCGGATTTTTGACAGACTTTTATGCTGCTCCTGCCTATAAGACTCATCTGTCGCCTATGGTTGCCGTCGTGGACCTCGTTCACAATGCAGCAGCGATTCCCGGGAAAGGAGACACGCCTGTTACCTTTACGCATACTTTTGACCTGGCCAAGTATGTCGACCGAACGCTCGATTTTGACCAGTGGGATAGAGAATACTGGATCATCGGCGATAAGGCAACTTGGAACGATGTTGTCAAGGTGGCCGAGGAGGCAAAAGGTGAGTGATCGACCTATGATATGCCATTTCACGAGTGACTAATAACGGGTGTTCCATTTCAATCGACAGGGAAAAAGTTCAACATTACTCATGACAGCGTCGAAAAGTTGGAAGAGGGACTCGTCACAGAGCTTCCTGCATTGACCAAGGCGTTGCCTTATATTCCGATCCCAAAGGAGGCGCTTCTTGCATTCTCCGCCGCATTTGGTCTGATTTTTGAGACTGGAGGCACGGATTTTGATGAAGCCGTGGCCTTGAACCAGAAATTCCCCGACATCAAGCCTCTCAAGATCAAGGATGCTATTTCGGCGGCTGCAAAGGCTCTTGAGAACTCTACGGCTGTATAACCGTCTGATACTTGCGCTAACGAAGGGGGAGTACGAGGTGTGGTATTGCTCTACGTCTCAGATAGGGGAAAGCTTTCGCGCTCGTCCGTGAGCCAATATACTTGTGGCAAAGCATTCAGAAGTCCCTCTCCAGTGAACACGGCATGTTCTGCATGGTTTAACTTTAAGGGATGTTTTAATCTGCGGGTCCCCTTCCTTGTGACATCCAAAGAGTCATCCGTGGCAAGCCTCGAACCAGTCGTTTGAGTTGTGTTGCCTGGCAACCACCAGAAAGGAACGAAGGCAAAGGATGGACTAGTCTTCTCCAGTGTCATTCCCCAACGATCTCTCAGGGGCCAGAGCAGATTCCACACGGCTAGCCGGATGGAAAAGGTCAAGCTCGACTGATTGAGCGTGTATAGGAGGACGCTCGTGACGAGTTTGAGGTTCTAGACAGCAACCGAAGTAATGTCTGGATCGTCAAACAGGTAAATCAGCCCTCGGAGCGTCTCAAAGGCTCCCAAGGCCTCGTCCCAACATGGACTCCGAGACATGGACAGCAGCTCCAGCGTCAGGGCGCTGTGGTCTTGATCCCTCGGTGCACTGTTCCAGGACGTTCGCGGGGAGAGCAACGTCCAAGGCTGTCTCCAGGCTTCTGGGGACCTCTGGCCGTCTTCGAGCACTTGCTCGATCATCTGATTACACCGTCCGTCGTCGACATGGGCAAACAGTAAGTGCCGCAACTTCTCGCGAGACTTGTCGGTCAAGTTCGTTTTCGCTACACGACAGTCGTCTTGTAGCTCGTTAATCCTCGGGACAAAACGCGATGAGACATGTCATGCTTATCCAGCGCTGTCTGCAACTCCGACGCCTCTTTGTCAAACACTTCAAGCTTGACCTGGAGATCTCCAATCACGCTATCGCGAGCATCGCGCTCCTGAGTCAGTCTTTGGATCTGGTCCCGGAGATTGGACGTCTCGACATCGGAGCCAGGGAGGAAGCCCCGCCTGCTCTGCATAGTCGGTGGAGCCAGAGCGGAGCTTGGTCAACCTGCGCTCGAACTTGTTGACCTCGCCCAGGATTTGGGCCTGGTTCAAAAACCACGGAAACGGTTGCGGATTGGGTTGAGCAACCATTGTGGTTATGTGCGCAAGCGTAGATGTGCAAGTTGGATTAGGCTGCAGTCGCAGTCTGACGGTGATGGGTTTCGGAAAATCACTTTTGCGGTGTGGCTGAACCCGACGTCACAACGCCTGAGGGAACAGGCACCAAGCCTTTTGTCGTGGTTTGTACCAGATCGACAGGTTGATAATGGCCGTCTGGGGAATTACCATGGAGAGTTCTGCCAGTCGGCATTGCGAGTACTACCACAAATGCCAATGGGTGTGAAACATCTCAGTTGCTGGAGCTGCCTGGTTGGATTGACGTTTGGCTCAAGCGGCGTGAAAAGCCGTTGCACATGGATGCTAAGGTTTCACTGGCTTTGATTCAATCTCACAAGATTCCTCTGGGACCTCCTCTGTAATAATGACATTTCAGCATGTCAAAGGCGGCAGAACACGGGCACAGCCTGGAGTCATCGGGTGTGGTCGGACATGGCCGAAGTGGGGCAACCGAGTGGGGCGCCGGATGGAACGCCGGAGGGAGTGCCGGAGAGAGAGATAGAGAGAGAGAGAGAGAGCGAGTTGTATTTAACGCCAGGGGAGCTCAGGGCGCTCCTGCCTCCCTGGGGGTATATAGCGTGCAGAAGACTATCTAACATCTGACAGCTAACAGCTAAGCTAATACAGCTATAGGATATCCTGCACATCTGGCCTAGTATCATTGTTCCGCGGCCCAACTCCCCTCACCAAGTGGAGAGACAGAACCTCAACTGCAAGCCTTTTAGGTAGCCCGGTTCTCTTCGCATCTCGTGAACAAACATCCACCTTGGCTTACCCCGCAAACCCCAACATCTCTTGCGTTTCCAGCACGAAATCTCGGAGATCCTATGCCCCCCACGAAGAGTCAGTTTCTTTCCCACCACGACTCTGCGCCATGTGGAGGCTGCGCTCTCCCGGATTCCCGGTAACGGAAGACGTTGGAGCCAATAACAACGCCGCTCAGGTAGCCATTAATAAGCGGGCTCCCCGTAGCTTATGCGGGGTTCACCCTCCTACGGACGCAGGAAACCGTCCCTTTTTTGCCCTGCAAGATATCGTGATACCCGGGGTCCCGCCCCTTCGCGACTTTCCGGGTGATTTCCCTGCTCTGTCGCATATCTACATCTGACTTCGTTCGCCCCGTTGCAGCAGCGAAGGGACGGTCTCTTTCTTGACCAAGGCTGCCATGGCATCAAATACGCAGAGTGAGCCGCGCAAAGTCAGGAGGACTGCGAACGCGTAAGATCCCAACCCCCCTGATGAGCCCATTCTGCTCTCTCTCTCCCCCTGACTCTTCCTACAGCTGCATCGCATGCCGTCAGAGCAAGATCAAATGCTCTGGAGAGGACCCATGCCAGAACTGCCAGCGACGCTTCGTCCAGTGCCGGTTCACCGAGGGAGGCACCAAGGTTATGGTCTCTGAAAAGTTGGTCGGCTCTCATCTCAGCCTGTAAAGCCTCGATGCTGACAGGGGTCGTAAGATATCTCCAAGACCTGCAGAAACAGGTAGAGGAGCATCACCGCTCCCCCTCGACAAGCACCTTCGTCCTCACCATCAAGCCTGGAGAGCCTCAGTACCGCTCATCACCAACCGCCCAGACCCAGGCGACCACCATAGCATACCGCTCACCCCTCGACGCGCCCTCAGTGCAGACCCAGTCCTCGGGGCACCCCTACTGTTCTCCCCCCGTGTCCCAGTCGCAGATTGGGGACACCTTCTCCCCCGGGCTGAAGCGCACCAGCGACGCCGCCTTCGGCCCCGACGTTGATGGTGAGTGCGGGATCGACACCACTCTTGATTCACCTGCACTCACGGTTGAAGGCCCCGGACAACATGCCGCTTCCTCTGACCCTGGCAAAGTACCAGCGTTCCAGTCGACCACCGACTCGCAGCTCAGCATCTGGCCGAGTGCCTTCACAATACCCTCCAAAATCATCAAGAACACTCGCAAGAACAGACGCACCTGGAGTGAGTGCCAAACTTGGGCTAATTGCATCTAAAGCTAACTTGATCGCCGTAGTATGGCTGGCGCCCTGGTCGACTTGGTCCTTTACGCTGCGTCTCATGCTCATGCTGGGCGACACACTGCATCCCGGCGGCCACATGATCCCGCCTCAACTGATTGAGAACGACGTCTACAGAGTGTCATGGAACCATTCATCGCCTGGTGAACTGCCCGACGTAAGTGGCCTGCCTTCGCTGGATCACGCCATCTACCTCTTCAACACCTTCAAGTTCCATCTCGGCCAGACGTATCGGTTATTCGATGAGGTCGAGTTCGAGAATCAAATCCGCGACTTTTACTCCAACGCTCCGCAAAAGGCCGCAGAGAACCGTCTCTGGTTCCTCAAATTTCTCTTGATCCTCTCCTTCGGTACAGCCTTTCATGCACAACCGACGCTTGGCAATGATCCTCCCGGCTCAAAGTTCTTCGTGCGGGCAATGAGCCTGATGCCAGACCACACGGCTCTCTGGAAGGATAGTTTGTTGGCGATCGAGGTTCTTGCCATGGTTGGATTGTACCTTTACTCTGTCGACGAAAGAGAGTCTGCCCATGTTTATGTATGTATCATGCTGCCACACCACTGTCTTCTGCTAACGTCTTGACAGCTTGGCCAAGCCATACGCATCGCTCAACTGGAAGGGCTACACACGCAGTTACCTGAGAATGAGCTGGGCACGGAGACAGTGACATCCTGTCGCGATCTCTGGTGGACATTGTACATCATGGATCGCCATTTCTCGTCCTCTTTGGGACTACCCATGTCCGTACAGGACAGCGACATCACCACAACGGTCAATCCGCCAAACCTCGGTTCACAAGGAGACAGCGCTCGCAGTCTTCAGGTCAACCTCTCACATCTTTTGTCGGTCATTTTGACCAGTAAGTCCACCCATCCCTCTCCTCTGATTGTCTCGTCTAACATCGTCAACAGCCGTCTATAAGCCTGAGAAAACACCCCTCCCAGCCTTTCTCGAGCAAACGAGGTCCATCTTGCAAACTTTGGCACATCATGCCCAAGAAATCGAGAGGATTATTTCCTTCAAGTTTCAAACTTCCGTGGATACCATGCCACGAGGCACACGTTACATCACATTACTGTACCACCAGGTTCGTTTCCACGGCATAACGAATATTGATGGAATATTCTAACGTTTCCATCAGTGTGTCATCTTCGCTACACGACCTCTACTCTTATCGGTTCTCAAAGAACGGCTAGACATGTTGGGTCATCCTGGAGATAAAAACTGGGAAAGCTTCTTAAGCCAAACAACCGCCATCATCTCAACAGGCATCAAGTCGGCTATGAAGACACTCCAGATTCTAACAAGCGAATACAGCCTTCTCGGTACGTAGCCCTTGAAGAGTTTGTGTCCCTTTAACCAATTTTCACAATGCTGAATGATTTGTAGAGGTATTTCTCCCTTATGATCTCGAATTCACCTTCGGAGCCGCCCTCCATCTCGCCATGGCCACTGCACTCTTCCCAGGCGAAGCAGATGATCAAGGCTGCCAGCAACTCGCCCACCATATTCTCGACAACATGATTGCTAGAGGAAATCGAGTTTCTGGAGTACGAAAGGAAGAGCTGGTCTACCTCGAGAACCAGTGCCAGGAGTTGATCAACCAGGCGCAGCAGCAAGGTCTCCAGACGTTATCGCTCGCCGTGTCAGATGAGACAGCCTTAGAGCTCGCAAGGAAAGCAGAGGAGGAGCAACAGCGACTTCTCACAGCGGAAGCCGAAGCAGGCCTGACAACGGGCGACTTCATCAATCCTCTGCACTGCGAGCATCCTCACATAGCGAGCAATATGGAGTTCCTCGATAATATTGGCATCTCATCGGAGGAATTCCTCTCAATCGTGCAGCAAATAGGCGATCCAGATACTCTGCCAGACAGCGTGTTGACACTTGAATAACCTTAAAAGTTCGAGAAAGTTGGGAGATGATGGAGTTTCGGGGTCTCGGATGAAATAACACTGTATGTAATGAATAGTTAGTGTTCGGCGGGAATCTTGGGTATTAAGTTGATTTTGTAGAAAGATAAGGGGGAAAAAAGCGAAATTACTGAATTTCACATAACTAATTGTACAATTAGCAATACCACACTGTACAAATAGCAAGACTCTTAATAATAAGTACACTTGATTAGTTACGGTAAGTTAATTATTCTCGGTATTCCTGGGTTAGCTGGGTGTTGCGCTGGGATCGTGGGGTAGTCTGGGGAAGTGGGGCTCGGAATGGCTAAACTATGGCTGGCCCCCTGTCCATTCAGCTGGAAAACAGGACACCACACGGAGACATGCAGATCAGTGTGGCTCGTATTCGAAGGTTCCATTGGCTCGCCACAGAAAAAGAGCATGTGCTTGTGAAGAAGGCTCCAAACGACCATCGGCTTCTTATGCCGACCCCTGTTGGTGGAGACACGGGCCTTTGCAGATCGGCTTCTCCGCCCGCCCCCTATTCTAACCGACAAGGGACTACGGCTACACGATGGACAGAGCCTAGACTTCCGCCAGATTCCTTGGACAGGGCGCTGATTGTTGCAACAGGAGTCTCCTCAACACTCGAGGTTACTTCCATAGGGATACGAGACGTTTCATGAAATTGGTAATGAATACACTTTATTACAGTAATCATTCTAGATATTCCCAGGCCAGTTGAGTGTTGCGCCGGGCAAGGGATTGCGACTTAGAAGGCAAAGACTTGGTCCTCCAACTGGCTGACGGGCCGTGCCTTATTGTACCCTAAGCTCTCTGTGATCTTCTTCATAGCGCTAACCATGGGAGACGGTCCACAGAGCAGGATCTTGACATCGTTCCCAGGCTTGGGTAGCCATTTCTATAGATGTTAGTCGGCGACAAGAGAGGCAGCACTTATTGGAAGAAGAAGGTACTTACAGTTACCATCTCCGCTCTAACGAAGCCGACGCCGTCGGTCCAGCCAGCGGGTGGGTTATTCAATACGTAGTGGATGCGGATGCCGGCATCGTCTTTTGCCAACGCTTCCAGTTTCTCTTTCAGCAAAATATCCTCAGAGTTGACGTTGGCGAAAATAAGATCCACCTCAGTCATATCACCACCCGCACGGCCACGGGCAATCGCGTTGATAATCTGCAGCATAGGTGTAATTCCAGTGCCACCAGCGATCATACCAAAATGGCGGACCATGTTGGGGGTGTAAACGAAAAACCCCTTGGGTCCACGGACGCGAATGGTTTGACCAGGAACGAGCGTATCCATGTGTCGGGAGATATTTCCCTCAGGGTATGACTTGATAAGTAGGTCGAAGCAACCAGGCTGGTCGTCACCAGAGATGGGCGTATACGAGCGGACAATCTCCTTACTAGTACCATCAGGCTGTGGAATTTGGGCAGAGATGGAAATGTGCTGGCCGACTGGTAGACCCAATATCGACTCGAGACTGGGAAGCTTGAAGCGATATCTGGAAAAGATTCGTTAGTCGGGACCAAGTAGATGAGGCCCAAGGTTTGATCTTACATGGCCACATTGTGCGAGACGATGTGTTTTTTTAGTAGTTCAAACTCCTGGAAGTTATCAGGCTGTAACACCTTCGTCGCAACCTGCACTGCAGGTTCTTGGCTGACTAGCTGATTGGCCCCTTGTGGCGCTGAATTGGACTCAGAGCCAGATTCGGGCCTCAGGGTACCTACTTCGAGATCATTCAGGATCTCGTCGGCCTCGTCAGAGTGGCTACTATCAACATAGGCTTCAGTGGCATCTTGCCCGGCGACCTCAAGCAAGATATCTGAACCACCGCTGTTGAGTATAAGTCAGTCACAGCTCGAGGGAAAAATTCGAGCCGGTGATGAGAACAGAGCATGGCTACATGGCCATTGTGACCACTCTTAAGGAACAGATAAAAATATCACCGAATGATTGCATCGGATACGTACGGATGATCGTCCACAAATGACGAAGCGTTATAAACCTTGCCGCGAATAATCAGATAAAGATCATTCTTGGTGTTGTGAGGTTGCACATCGGCGTAACTAAAAACTTGTGCCATAACGAAATGCGAAGCTGAGAGATGGTATTCGTGCCAGGGCAAAGATATTAAGACCGACAATTTGGCAATGCTGCGTGTTTGTTGAAGAAGGGGACAGGAACGAAGCGAGGGCCATTGCTAGCTTAGAACGTGACAAGAATCCGGTGGAATTGGGAATACCCACCCAAAGTGCTCGGGATCTCTAAGGACGTATTGTTGCCGAACAATGTCCGCAATTTGGACCGGTGTTCCCAATTCGGCTTGTAATTGTCATATTGTGCAGTTACGGAGTACTTCCGCGATAAATTCCTTGTTTGGGTTTAGTCTGGCGAGGGACCATCATGTAGCATGGAGGTATCTACAGTCGGCAGATGATTGCCGTCACCGCGGGGTACTTGGGAGGCCTCTCAAGAGACCACCTTTTGGCTCTGTTGCTGACTCTGAACTTTGCAGTGTGTATCGCGAGCCGAATATGCCTTGGATATGATTCGTCATCGGGCGGCCACCTGTCAACTTCTTCAGGTTCGCGGTGATGAACATTGGGCTCATGTCTCTGGCGCTTCTCGCCAAGGTCTGGGCGTCCTTTTTGCAGTGCGATGATGAACAGGTGAGATTATCACTGTTTTGAGAGTAGACGTCTAACAATCAAGTGGTATCTAATAGAAATGAGGCCAACTACTTCTTGCCCATTCGCCAACAAACAAGACTCGTAAATCGAACCAACAGACGTAAACCTAGCTGATTGATAAGAATTTGTCAGATGTGAAGGTGAATTGTGTCTGTCTTCATGCCCTCTCTGAAGGAGAAGAATTGAGCTGAACCAAATACACGATGGGGATACTGCTGCCTGCAAGACAGCAGTAAAGTAACTGGTTATAGCCTGCTAGGCAACGACATTGGTAGACTTGTTGCCTGGCAGGCAGCGGTGTTTTGCCGCATATTCATAGAATTTACAAACAACACGCAATGCCGTAGAAATGCTCAAGAAAGAGTGGATATGTATAAAATTTGACTACTCCATTACCAAGCCAAAACTTTCTTCTGCGTCCCGCAACCAATATTCGCACAGAGAATCTCATCCTGCTCACTCACTTGCGCGTCACAAGGCAACTTCTGCTTTGCCGGCCAGATTTCCCTGCCCTCAGATTTCTCCTGCTCAAGATGCTCCGTGATGACCTCTCGAACGGAGCCTTGGAAAAATAGTGGCGCTTTCTCGTACTTAGGGTGCAGCTGACCGTTGACAAAGACACCGCGGTCCAGGTTCTTCTGTGCGTTGTTGCAAAGGACCTTGTCTTCTGACATGACGCGCGCATACATGTCACTGATGAGCTTGAAATCGGCGTTGGAGGAGTTCCTGTTTTTGTAGATCTCGTATGCCATCTTGGAGCTTCTCGGCCCTGAGGGGAGGAACTTCTGGACCATAATAAAATGCGGCCTGGTTTGTGTCAGGGAATACGCTGCTTGAGCTTACTGGCTAGGTGAACTTACGAGACAACCATGGCAGACATAGGGAAGTAGTAGGTACTGGCAGTGTAGAGTCCCTTCGCTATCTGCTCTGGCGTGGACACGCAATGATGTTGGATGTGACCGTCTTTGGTGTCGCTGTCGAAGGAATCAAGATTGAGGAACTCGGGGATATCCGCATGTGTCGTGGGGCAGTGATAACATTCATTGAAGTTATCGGCCAGAATCTTCCAGTTGTAATTGCCGTCCAACTCGTAGGTATGATCAAGGTCGTAGTCATCGAAGTTGTAGGCTTTGTACCGGTCTTGCTTGTCGACGTCCTTGAAGTGCTCGTCCCACGGCTCCTCCGGAACTTCCTTTGCATCCATGTTCACCCAGATGAAGCCGTTGGCGTCGACCTTGACATGAATCCGGAAGAGACTGTTTTGCTCCTTGTTGAACCCGTCCAGCTCTTGATATCCAGGAGCTTTGGCTAGTTTGCCATTCAGTCCGTACGACCAGCCGTGGTAACGACAGGCCAGAATCTTGGCGTTTCCTGAGCCTTCTTTCTCGACCACTGGGTATGCACGGTGTCTGCAAACGTTGTGGAATGCGTTGATATTGTTTTGCCGGTCACGAGTGATGATGAAGTCGAATCCCGCAATCTCATAGCGGAGCCAGTCACCGGGCTCCTTCAACCGCGAGCTGTGGGTAATGAAAAGCCATTGTTTGGAAAAAATGGCTCGGCGTTCTAACTCGTACATATCTGGTGAGGTGTACCATGATGCGGGCAAGGCACGCACAGATTCCCGGGTGGTTGCTTCCTTGGAGGAGTCCGGGGCGTTGTTGCCAAAGCCAAAGTAGTGCAGCGCGGAAGTTGCCATGGCTGTATCGAGAAGTATTCAAGTTTTGAGAAGAATCCACAGAGTTATTGAAGAGTAGATGGCTTGGAAGTTTTCTTGGATTGCTTCGCCAGATATATCTACCACTCTTTTATACGTGATGGGGCTGCTAACTAGTACTCTGATCATGCTCCCGATCTCATCTTGCACATCCCCGCACCAAGGACGAATAAAACGACGACGATTAGTCATTTCCGATGTGTGTGGCCGAACGATAATCGGCAAACCCGAAACCCTTAATATGGAACGCGTAGATTGCGTAACAGCTGCAAAGACATCGGACTCTCTTTACCGTCAAGCCGATCCGGAGCTCGGGGAGAGCCTGTCAGCTGCCCCACGTTCAGCCCGAATCTCGGCTTTGATGCCGATTGGGCGCGGGTCTTGGCATATCCGAAATTATCAAGGCGGTCACGTCGCAAGAATATTTTGACGATGCCCAATGATGTGACCGTTGATTGAAGATAATCGGGAATTTCACTGGGTCGCTCATTGAATACCGTGTGGTGGCAAAAGAAATTGACTCAGCTTTAATTCGAAGTCTTCGTGAGCTAGGGCTTCTTTGGGAGTTAGGGGCTTCGGTTTGGGTTCCCGAACCTTGTCTCTGAGGGCCTCTAGTGCACAGGACTAGTCACGAGGATGAAAAATGCTAAACGAGGATCCACGCATTCTCAATTCGGTAATATTCGTGAGAACCTCATATACTCGATCTCATTTATGGAACCCTGGTTCCTTTCCCCCATCTCCCCCTTCTCTTTCATTTTATCTACCACAGCCCACTACGAATCCGGGGAAATGCGGGGTTTCGCGTCTGGGGCAGCGTGATGTCAATGATGGAGCCTATAACCTTGAGGTATTCGGAACGATAAAACTCTGTCATTGACCTTAGTGTAACGTAATACACCAGCAAGTGTGCCGCCCCAGCCAGTGTGTTATTATTTTTTTTATTTTTTTATTTTTTTTTAGCTTTAATCAATATCATCGGATAGATCAAAGCCATGCAGTATTCTCAAACAGTAGAGATAAAGTTATTATTATTATTATTATTATTATGTTTTTCGTCTACCTGCATAAGGTCGTAGTCGTCTCCGTTGGGGCACAAGACGTGCTGAGATAAAATACCAAAGTCCTATTGCTTCAAGATCGACCAGGTATCCTGCAGGGCCTGTAGGTGCGTAAAAGCTACAGAACGCTCACCTACCAGTAGCTCTCTCTTATACAGCAATGCAGTAAAAGTCTGTAACCACCCCACTGCTTCCACTAACCCCCTATTTAATACACCCAATATAACTCAGTAATAATATTACTGTAATAGTGCTAACTAGCATACTGGAGTTTAATAATAGTAGGTCTAGCTTAATAAAACTGGAAACTACTTAAAGGAATAGCTCTTTTTATAGTAGAAAGAGTATATTTTTTCCTTTTTTTAATTTAAACTTTTAAGATATTTATTATTATTATATTACTTTTAGACTAGCTATTATAGTAGTTCTTACTACTTCTCTATTATCTTCTTCTATTTTATTATATATAAAAGTATTTAATTAAGTATTTATTTTTTCTTTTATATTAAATCTCTTAGTTAGTTTTAACTTTAGAATTTCTTTTTAATTTAAACTATAGAGTATTTTAGATTTTTACTATTATAGATTTAATCTATTTAAGTATATCTTCTGTTAATAAAATAATAATTATAAAAAGTATATTAATTCTATATTAGTAATATAAATATATATTTAATCCTGAGGTATGACGGCCGTACTTATTCTGGACTGTCGGTACAGGGTAGGCGCGGATCGTGGGGTTCAGGTCCTAGTAGGGATCAGGACGTCGTGTGTAAGTCGTAGTGTGGTTACTGCGAACGGGGTAATACAGTAGAGTGAGGGTGTTACGTCTGGTAATGTATAGCTGGTGCAGTGAGCTAGGTAACCAAGTTGTATTGATAGCTGAGGAGCTGTGTCTAGTCTGATTGTGCAGAAGGTACAGGTTATATAGTAGCTCCGTCTATGGGGAATCTCTAGGCGTGGGGCTGGATCACCGTGGTGTTGTGAATCACTGGGTGATTCAGGAATCACTGGTGATTCGGGTAGCGCGTAGTGATTCGGTACGGATCATCCTGGATCCGTGACCGCAGAAAGAGTGGGTCAGCCGGCCCATGTGGCCGGGCCGTGACATGAGGCAGCTGGAACCAGAAGAAGGGCAAATACATAACCTGTAAACCTAAATAAGGCTGGTAACAAAATTACCAGTACAGACCTAATAATAATAACAAGCCCTCTAAGGTAGTAGAGTAAAACTGCAGTAAGGTTTTTATTCTATAGCTAGATAGCTAGAAGGTTTTTCCTCTTTAAATTAGTTAAGTAGGAGTTCTATAGGCCTAAATATAGATAAAATAGTATATACTGAATAAATAAATAAATAAATCTATATTTAATAAATCTATAAAAAACTAGAAATTTATATTATAGTACTAAAAACTTAAGTTATAATAAGTAAGAGTGGGAATAGAGGATACTAAGAATATATAACCCACCTAAAAGTAGAGCTATAATAACTGCAATAGTATTATAATAGAAAGAGTAGGTAAGATTAAAATTAAAATCCAGATAAATAGCCCAATTAAGTAAAAATAATAACCTTCTTAGCTGATACTATTTAATTAAATAGATCTCTGAGGGGTCTCAAAAGAATAGGCCAAAAGACTATCAATTAAATAAGATACTAGATTAATAATAGCTGCTAATAGACCTTATATGAGGTCTTCCAATTTATAGCCCCAATAGGTCAGGCCACTGGTCCCTATTCGGTACGGTATTTCCTGTTGAAGGAAGCCGTCAATTTTAGCCCTAGTCGCGGCAAGGATCTGATCAAATAACCTAATTCCCCAAAAGACCGGAAAACCCCAACTCAATAATTTCCTACTAAAGATTAATAAACTCAGGTATTCTTCAGGAGGTAGTATTAATAAAACTTATACACTATACAATTATCACCACTCTTTCTCCTTCGCCAGATAGACCTAACCTTATATATCCTTACTGCCTACAACCCAGTGATGCGGAAAGCCCTTTTCTTGGCTTCACAGCCAGAAACTGGGCTTGATGCCTCAGGCCTCGGGCCTGCGGGTCGGAACCCTTACGGCTCTGACCGTAGCTAGCTAGCTGTAGAGATCATCAATCCTTCATTACACACATCTAGACCTACAGTCACAACCCTACTTGTATTATATAGTAGCAATTATACGCTATTGCAAGTTATAAGCCTTCAATTTACTTCGTTAAGGCATTAGGTCTTACGACCATTAAGCCTCGTACTGACCATCGCAATCCCTACAGGCACAACCAGCCTCCAGCCGATCCCGACATAATCAACAACGCAGAAGCTCCACCCGCTCTGCACACCCCTCACACTATTACCCTCCGGTGAGAAACGCACTAAAGCGCAATATCCCTTAGGGAAGCGCCCTTATAATACCCCTCTCCCTATCCTTAGCCCTCGATCCGGTGTGACGATCACCCTAGCCCGAAGGCTAGCCCTATATGCCGAGCTGCAGCTAAGCCCTAAGGCTACTAATCACACTGTAAAAACTCTGCTGCAATTAGACCCACTGGACCTTATACATCTATATTAAGTCTAGTACATTTTCTTCAGCAGAGCTATAACGCCGAAATCCTACTTTAAGATACCCTTACAGTTATCTAGATTGATACTACTGCCTCTTATATACCCTCTCCGTCAAGATAGCATAATCTTATAATAGCTATAAGGATAAAGGCCCACTAAGTTCTTAGAGACCCAGAAAAAACTGTTAATCTTACTTCTTAATATCCCCTTAGGACCTAGAAGAACTTAATAAAGAAATAGTATTAGAATAATTTAAAGACTATATTAATACTAAGTCTACTGGTTAGGCCCTTTAATATATCCGTCTTTTAAGCGAAAAACCTACTTAAAAGGTCCTTAATACCATAACTATCTGGGATAGCGATATAGTATATAGTATTAACCTCTTCGTCTTGAAATTTACTGCTTGAGACTGTAAGGCTTAGGATCTTTTTAGGCTGCCCTACATTAATATTGCCGACCTTACCTACCTAAGCTGGTAGTATAAAGCTATTATAAAGCAGTTTAACTTTAACCCTTCTATAACAACTAATAGCATAAAGCTTATTACTGTAAGAAGCTCTATTAAGGAAGATAATAAAAATAAGCCGGAGCCACCCAACCCTTAGGCTCCAGCGCAGAAAGCGCTCTAAAAGGTATTACAATAAGCTGCTAAAATATAACGAGATAACCAATATAACTTCAGCTTGCCCTTAGGCTCTAATTCCTCTAATAATAACTTTAACCGCTATAACCGCTATAAACTATCTCAAGCCTCTACTACTACTGGCAATACCTATTAATAGGTAAAAAAAGAAGTAGTAGGTACCTTCAATCCAACCTTTAAAAACCTTAAGAAGACCAAACTAGTAATTAGCCAGGGCAAGTAGGTCTACACCGATATATACCTCTTCTACAAGCACCTTCAAGTCTTCAAATACTATAGAGAGAACTCTCTTTAGAACTATTATATCTCTATTCTCAGCGGCAGAGCCTAAGGCTGATTTATAGGTAAGCTTAGTATTAATTAATATAACTGGCTTCTGGATACCCCCATTTAGAAGTTCTATTAGAAGCTTACAGCCCGATTTAAACGCCCTAATCCTAAGATTATAGCAGACCTTCACTCCAGCCAATATACCTTCAGCCTCTATAACAAAGATATCAGCCTCATTCAGTAGGTTTAGCAGAAGGCCGCCTACACTAAGCAACTCAGTTTAAATAACAATTACCTAATTATTCAGTCTATCTACCCGCTAATCAATATCAAGATCTTAAGGATAATTACAGCCCCCTAGTTAAAGATAAAGATATCAGACTTTATATATAAATATAAGAAGCTCCAACCTACCCTCAACAAGATAGCCTTAAGACAATAAGAACGTCAAGATAACCACTTTTCTAACTGCTACAGCTATAATTACCGCCCCGGTGATAAAGATCACTATAATAACCGCCCTTATAACTACCGCTATAATAACAAGAGCTATAAGCACAGCAATCGGCCCTACAACCGAGAATACAACTGTAGCAACAACAGATACAGCAATAAGAACTGTAATTAAGACAACTGATATAGTAACCGCTACCGCCCCAGGCAAGATGATAACTACTGCTATAACCGATCTCAAGAGGAAGCTCACACCCAAGCATAAGGCTGTAATTATAAGGGAAAGAATAAGAAAAGAGTTACCTTCAAAAGGAAGTACTTAGCAGTAGAAAGTAAGCCTGAGCTTAAGCCTAATTGGGATAAAGCTGCTAAGGCTAACGATAAAGATAAGACTAGCCTTTCGGACAGCTCAACCTTCTTAAAGAGATTATAACATACCTACATCACTATAATAAATAGCAATATCTCTAAGCTTCCAGCCGACCCTACTTTTACCTATAGTACCTACAAACAATCTTTCCCCTTAAAGACAATCCTAACAGAATATCAGCTTACTAACTGCTATATTTCACCTTAGTAAGCTGCTGGCGACAAGCCATATTAACCCGCCAGACTGTTATAATACAAGCAGTATAAGAAGGGCTTCCCCAGCCATAACCGCCTCTTCCGGCACCTAAAGGCATACTTATGGGGCCGGGCAGGTAGTAATACTGCCTTTCTAGCAGCAGTGCCCAATAAGACCACCTAATAGCCCCTTCTAGAGCCACAACCTTACAGCTAAAGTAACGACTACACCTACCTGCATATTAAGGCTAAGACTAAACTAGAAGATACCTATTCCGTGGAGATCTGCAGTAACTCTAGCTGCAGCCGGCCTGTAGTCGATAGGACCTGGCTTTAGAGCCTCAAACATACCGTCAAAAAGAAGGAGCCTGTAGTAATTAGAGGTATTAGCAGCTAGAGCTATATTGACAACTAGGCTATCTTTACCTTCTATATTGAGGGTATTCAAGCTGACAGCATAAAGGCCGGCACAGCTAAATTCATAACCTCAGCCTGAGTTCAGAACAAGCTGGAGGCAGTAACCTTACTCAGTAATAGCTTCTTAGACCCCTATAAGTATGATATTATTAATACTAGCCGATATATTTAGTGCGGCATTCTTAACAACTTCTTTATCCCTTTTAATATCTTATAAGCTCAAAAGTATATTAACTGCTATATTACAGCCCTATAAGCTACTATTATACCTGCCGGCAAGACTGTAGCTATAGCAGCAGCTTAAAAGAAACTCCCTAAAGATTGCAGCTTTACATTCTATATCTTAGCGCTATCAGCAATATATACTATAGTTAACTATAAGGCCCCTCCTGCAGTAATCTTTATAAATAACACTAAGAAAGATATTAAGCTGTACTGCAAGTAGAAGATTAGTAATATTACAGAATATAGTAAGAAAAGCTACTTCTCCTCTATATAGACTACAGCTTTAGCCGCCCTAACTATAGTAATAGCCCCAGCCCTAGGGGCTATTAGCAGCTAAGGCAGTAAGTTAACTGCTTTTTCCTTATTAAGCCTACCTTTAATTTCTTAAGAATTCCCTCTTACTGAGGAAATTAACACTATTGCCGCTAGATACTACTAACTCAACTGGAGCACTATAAAGTCTGGAACTATAAGAGAAGCCTCAGTTCCTACCTCCCTTAGAGATACTATCTTTTAGGATTCTTAGAATACTGACCTTCTATAGAAGCTACACCAGAAGAGTAACTCTTCCATAGCGGCCTTTCTAGCCCTAGATAATAAGCTTATAACCCAATTAAAGCCCTTATCGCCTAAGGCTACAGCCGAATCCTTCCATAAAGCCTTATAAGTTCCCTATTAAATATACATTCAGAAGACTCTAAATCTGCCTAAAAATCTTACTGAAGAAGGCATCTATATCTACACCTAAGATTCCGCCTTTATAGCAGCTGCCGCCCGCTTAGTCTTATATTACGCCGACCTATAGGTTAATACCGGCCTTATTAACATCCCTAAGAGCAAAGAACTTTAAGTCCTACTTATTAACAACTGGCATGAGTATTATATCTCTTAGAGACCCTATCCCAGTAGCCTTAGAGATCGGAAGTTTATCAACAAGCAATTTAACCTCCTTTACAACTAAAGCCGGCTTAAATAGACTAAAGGACCTACACCTTTTACCGCCCCAATCTTTATAGTTTAGCATACAGTTAAAGGCAAGCTAAAGGGCCGTCTTATAGTTAACTTAAGGGCCCTAAATAAGATTACAATACCCAATAACTACCCTCTTCTACAGCAAGAAGATATTATCCAAACTCTCTGCAGCGCTCGGTATATTACGGCTATTAATACCTTATCCTTCTTCTTTCAGTTCGGCATGAAACTTAAGCACTGCAATCACTTTATAATAACAAGCTATAGAGGCTTAGAAAGATTAACTGTTACCCTAATAGACTTCTAAAACTCCCCTGCCTACATTTAGCAATACATAGATAAGCTGCTTTACCCATATAAGGCCTACAGCTGCGCCTTTATTGACGATATTGTTATCTTCTTAGACTCAGCAGAGTAGCACTTAAGGCATCTTTTAACACTCTTTAGGCTCTTTTAAGCCTAAAACCTCACTATTTCACCAAAGAAGAGCTGGATCGGATATCCTAGCGCTCAGCTACTCAGCTTCCACATTAACAGCCTCGGGCTGAGCACGATAAAGGAGAGAATAGCTATCTTTTCCCAGCTTGAATTTCCTTATCAGCTTGCCGGCCTCGAGCAATATATCGGCGCCACTGGGTATATTAGGCACCTCATTCCCTATTACACCCAGCTTATTAAGCCCTTATAATAGCAGAGGGTCAAGCTGCTGGCTAAAGGGCGAGAAGAAGGCAGGGTAGTTATTGGAAACTCTAACTGCCGCAAAGCCTACACCTGCAACACTCACTATAACCCTATACCCAACAAAGGGATCGCTTTCGCAGCCCTTCAGGCCGAAATAGCCTCAGGATGTATATTAAGCTACCTCAACCCTCAGAAGCGCCTCTTCCTTCAGATTGATACTAGCCTGCAGCGAGGCTTTAGAGTAGTCCTATTCCACCTTCGAGACAATTACAGCTAGAAGCCAGATACTCATATTCTGGCTATAGCAATACGCCCTATCTGCTTTCTTAGCTGCACGCTCTTAGCAGCAGAGACTTATTACAGCCCTATAGAGCTTAAGTTGGCCGGTCTTATATAGACAGTAAAAAGGCTCTATATATCCCTATAATCCTTAAAGCAACCTACAGTTATACTGACAGATTACTCCGCTATAAAGTAGGTTGTTAAAAAAACCTCCCTCAAGACCTCCAGTACCGACCGAGCAAACTGGAGGCTTATAGTTGCCTCTATCTACCTCTTTAAGTATAACCTTAAGGTCTTCTACTTACCCGGGAAAAAGAACTTTATTCCTGACGCCCTAAGCAGGATAACTGCCCCCAAGACCGATATCAACCCTTACTGCCTGCGGCCTGACTATACCGCCCTCGACGATATACTGATAGTCTCTAAAGCCCTTATAGCTAATAATATAAAGGCCTGCTTTTAATAAGGCTATATAACCGATATAAAGTTCTTAAAGATAATTACTATAATCCTGGGCGAGGAATTTATAATAGCTGTATAGCTAACCAGTAAGGACGCTGGGGATACCTTTAAGGCCGGTATACTATTTATACTAAGAGACAGCTTACTCTATTATTAGGGTATAGATAGCTATACCTGCCTCTATATACCTTACGCTATAAAGGAAGAAATCCTTAAGACTGCCCATAATAACTAATATTACTTCAGTATTAAGAGAATAATAAAAGAGCTATTAGGGCTCTATATTTATAACCTTATATACACTATAAAGAAATATATCTATAGCTGCTAAACCTACTATTTAGGGCAGACTAACTGACAGCCTTATATTAGTAGCTATTAGGCAATATAGCCTCCAGTAAATCCTATATATATTATAGCAATAGACTTTATTATAAGCCTTCTGCCAAGGCCCTCTGCTGACTCCCTATAGGCTCTAGAAGGCTATTTAACCTTTAATACCCTAATAATAGTTACCTATACGGCAAGTAAGTAATACCTCCTGATCCCCAGTTATTCCACCTATTCAGCAGCCAACTGGGCTATAGTCTTCACCTAGCAGCTTATACTATCAGACTGGGGCATACTAAAAGTTATTATCTCGAACTGCAACTCTAAATTTACCTTATCTTTCTAAAAGACTTTATAGAGCCTCTTTAGCATCAAGCTTATAATAACTACAGTATATTACCCTTAAGCTAATAGCCTCTCTAAAAGAAGAAACTAAATAGTAGAGATAGCTCTATGCTTTTACTATATAAAGAGCCCTAATGCCAACTGGATTCAGATCCTTCCTGCCCTGCAATAGAACCTTAACGGCACCTATAATATAGGCACAAGGAAGTCAGCCTATAAGTATATCTACAGCATCAGCCTCCAAGAAGCCCTAAAAGCTATTCAGCCTAACAGCAAAGCAGCAGACCTACCTTTCCTACAAGAGGCCATAAGAAAAAAGGCTTAACTGGCAATAGATTTTACAGCAGCAAAAGCCAAATAATAGTACAATACTAAATACCGCCCTATCCAGCTAAAAGCTAGCAATAAGGTATATCTACAGCTTTACAACAGATATAACCTGCCCGAAAAGCCCAACTAAAAGCTCTTACAGTAACATACCAGCCCCTTTATCATCAAATATATAGTTGGCAATCTAGCGGCCAAGCTGCAACTACCGCCCACTTAGTACATTCACCCTATAATATCATACCAATATCTCCAACCGGCTTATACTAATACCTTTAAACCCAAGGAACCCAAGCTTATTGAAGCTAACAATAGTCAGTACATTATAGACTGGATTATAAGGCAGAAAGTCTGACGCCTTAGGCAAAAAGCAACACCTTTTAAAGGCTTTTAGGTACAATAGAAAGACTAAAGCCCTAAGTATAATACTTAAGTCTGCACCGAAGATATTAACGAGAAGGTCATCGCCAACTTTAAAGCAGCTAACCCATCTGCCTTCAAGACCGATAAAGGCCCCCGACAAAGCTTACAAGCTTAAAGACCGCAAACGTAACCGACAAATACGACCGATCACAACCGACCTATACGAACCCCCAACTTGCAATAAAACGATCGATTTAATACGAGAAGAAAGGAATAATAGGAATACGAAGGAACAGCTGAAAGGCCCCAGTCACTGAGGACGGTGATAACCTCCTTGTGATGCCGGGATATGATGCGGAAAGCCCTTTCCTTGGCTTCACAGCCAGGAACTGGGCTTAATGCCTCAGGCCTCGGGCCTGCGGGTCGGAACCCTTACGGCTCCGACCGTAGCTAGCTAGCTGTAGAGATCATCAATCCTTCATTACACACATCTAGACCTACGGTCACAACCCTGCTCGTATCACCCAGTAACAGTAAGCGCTTCATTCTGTACCAGAATTCACATCGAAGTTTGACCAATCACAATATAGACACACCTAGCTCGGCTTCAGCCAAATCAATCTAACTACTCCTCATTATTATCCAGGGCCGGATATCGATTGATGACAGAGCTAAACTTGTCGGCCGACACGACTGTATTCAGATAAACTAGCGTCACGCTACAGAAATGTGGATGCCGTTGCCCCGTACATTTTCTGCTCCGGGCATATTCGGCCGACCATAACCTGAAGTAACCTGACCGTGATTTACTTCATGCATTGGGCGCGCGTTTGCCTACATATAAAATGCAATGGGGCTCGTACTTTTAAAATTTCACGATTGTGCACAGATTCTATTATCCAGGGCATTGACATCAGGAATCCAACCTAATTTCGACCATGGAGCCAAGTCCAGAACCCCGCGAAAGCCGGTTGACATTTCAAGATGGACGAAAGAAAACACCTCTGGAGGCTATCGTCCAGGGGAATGCCATGGTAGCAATGCCAGTTTTTTCCGACGTCGCCAAAAAGAGGGCTTTTATGTTAGAGCACATGGCTCATGCGTTCCATGTTTTCGCCCGCAGAGGCTATAGCGAAGGGATGGCAGGTCATATCTCCGTACGCGACCCGGAGTATCCAGCCAAATTCTGGACCAACCCGTATGTTTCTATTCTGATCTTGAAAGCAGATATGAAGGAAATCTAATTCGTCGGTAGTCTTGGTGTGCACTTTGCTTTGCTGGAACCAGAAGACATGGTGTTGGTGAATGAGGATGGTGAGATCATCGGAGGAAATACGAAGCGCCCCGTGAATGCCGCAGGTTTCCTCATTCATTCAGCAATCCATAGGGTCCGCCCAGATGTCATCGCAGCATGTCACTGCCACTCCCGTTTTGGAAAGGCCTGGTCAGCATTCGGCCGGCCGTTTGAGATGTTAAATGGAGACGCGGCCATGTTTTATGGAGAAGCCCAGGGCGTCCATGCGAGTTACGGTGGCGTTGTTTTCGACGAGACCTTGAGCAGCCCTCTTGCAACAGCTTTGGGTCCAAAGGGTAGGGGCTTGATTATGCAGAATCATGGCCTTCTCACTGTTGGTCAAACTGTTGACGAGGCTGCATACCTTTTTACTTTGATGGAGCGATGTTGTGAGATTCAGTTGCTTGTCGAAGCTGCCATGAAGGAGGGGTTGGAGAAGAAATGCATCAGTGACGAGACTTCCAAGCATACTTGCGAGACAACTAGCGACCCGGTGCGTAACATGTCCCGTTTTATGGTACGTACATACTGACAGCTGGGCTTTAGGACTCCCTGTATTGCGAATTCCAACCAGAGATCGAAAATGAGATAAGACTTCGGAAGTTCCAAGGTTATGCTTAATACATCTGACCTCCCTCTGGACGACGGGAGACGTCAGTCTCTTAAATCTTATTGCTCGGAATAAGGTTCCTGTCTCAAGGTCGTCAGGGTTGAAGTCAGAAGGGTTGAATTGAAGCTTAAGGCAGAGACCAGTGTGCAACAACCTTATTGTTCAGCTACGGTCTCTTCTGGTGCTGGATGTAGCACTTACTGTTTGAAAATACTATTTGAAAATACTGTATGGCTTTGATCTATCTGTTGATATTAAGTAAAGCTAAAAAAGAAAAACCAAATACATCTGAACTCCAATATCACACGTGTAGCAATACGATAGTTGTTGCATAGTTTGTTGGTGGGTGACGCAGTTAGTGCAAACCGCACCCAAGAGGCAGAAGAGGTTATCGTCAACAGCAAGTGAAGAGGGGACAAGTCAAGTACAGCTGCATCAAAGGGCGGAATGGGCCTGTAGACTTTAGGAACACTTGATATAGTGCGTCTAGATGGGGTCTGCAAGCGAGAATAGAATAATAGTGACAAAAGCTGCTGCGACAGCTTGGGCAAGGGAACAAGGCAAGACAAAAAGTATACCATCGAAAATTAAAAAAGGAGAAAAGCATGCCCTGCCAAAGTTATCGGCAGAGCTATCACTTTAAATAGGGCCTTGACTAGCAAGAAGGGCCTGCGATACTAAAGCTCCGGGGTGCCTACTGGCACCATCACAATAGCAATTGCGAAACGTGAACATTGTGATTATGTTTCAAGATAGAAGAAGTTCTAGCTTTGAAGCTCTCAGTACTTGTCTCCAGCTCAAGTCAAAAGACTTCGCTTCAGTTCTTGACTCCCAAACAACAGGGACAAACTTCAAAGCAGTTCTAAAATTTCCGTTCCCACTTTTGTCGGCCAGACGTGAAATTAATTGAAGTATCTGCTCCCTTGAAGAGAGTTCCGTAGCTTCGCATCCAATAACAAAAGCAGCCCAACAGATCCCAGCAGCGGCAAAGTTGGCACAATCCTTGGTCTGTTTCTCATATTGCAGGAGATGGAGCAGCGTTTTATCAACAAAGTGTTGAATTGACGTTGGGTGGACGTAACGTATTTCACGGTAAAAATATATGCTGAGTGCCGTATGAACCGCCGCGTTCGTGATCTGAAACGACAGGTCTTTATTGTTTTCTGTGCTAAGTTCTTTATTCGCCTCGGTTGGGCTCAATTCGTCGGGAGCCGCTTCAATGATATCCCGCTCAAGTGTTCGAATGGCATCCATGTTCATGAGACCTGGTAGGTCTGTAAAATCAGCCTCGATGATGTTTATTGCGTGAGTTGTGCGTGATATGAGGCTGATGAGTGATTCTGGGAGTCCAAATATGTCATCGAACGTTGAATTGAGATGTCTTTGGGGTGCTTGGATCTCATTATTTAAATAAGACTCGAGCCCCGCTGGTCGCAACGCCTTAAGATCTTTCGTCTCAATGAAGACTCGAGTCCTTAAGGAAGGGAATCTCGCCTCATGCGATGCACGGAGTGTTTCTTCCGTGGCACTACAATTTGACCATGACCTGATGCTTGAAAGGTTGGACTGGCATTGCCATGCTGGATAGATGTGCGTTACCTCTTCCATCACTCGAGTATACAGCAGCATATTGCAAAGCATTTTGAATTCTCGACACTGTCGGTTTTCAAATACAGCACGTCGCTCAATCATTCTCTCAGCAGCTAAGAGGAAGTTCCTGGCCTGATTCGCTTTGCCGCTCATGACCTATTGACAGTGAGCGCCTGACGGTAGAAATACTAGGAAGGGATGCTAGCTCACAGATATTGTGTTCATGCTCATAGTAGCTATCACAAGCTCGTCGATTCGACCTTGGCACTGTTCATCTGCGTTAGATGCAGTGCCAAGCCTCAATTGCTCCTGGGCTATCTGGCAAAACGAAATAGCCTTGAGGCTCCAAAACGTTGTGCTGTCGAGTTCAGGATTTGAAGAGGCGTCGAGGTTGAATGCGCAGAGAGCCAAGATGCTGTAGAGCAAGGATGTTCGAATATGATCTCCACTGCCCCAGATGCTAATTTCCGACACAGCTTGTAAGGCGCTTGGTAAGTGTAATACTTTCCAAGGAGGGTAGGGATTGTGCTTGGGACTAAACGAAGCGAGCATATTCGTTTTGTAGTGGTCAAGCAAAAAATACGTGGTATCTGGCAAAGCATTCGCAAAACTACTTGGACTAGGTACCAGCCCAAAGCCATCTGGTGGTGGTGTTTGTCGATTGTCGGCTAATAAGATGGTTTCTGAGGAGGAAGCCGCGATAGTGCTGGGGAGAAGTTGTTGAACAAATATGTGTTCATCCACGGATTCGTAGGCCGACGGCAGCTGGTTATCATCTTGAAAAGTTGCATCTCGAAAACGATCCAAAGGTGCTAGACTTGGCAAACCTTGATTTGTCGTAGCATGGCTGCTAATTGAAGTTGGAAACTGAGACGCAGGCCACTGGTCCAAGTCCAATAATTCGTCGTGGCGTGGAGTTGAATCAGACAACAGAGGTTCTTTCGAATGTTTAGGAACAATGAGAGAAAATAAACCAATGGATGACAAGGGGTTGTGATTGTGTACACTCCTGTCCAGATCATCACAGATTCTGTCAACCTCGACCCCGCCAAGAGCCTGCTGGACAAGATTGGACGTAGCCATCTGCTCAGCATCTAAAAGTTGTTAGTTGCCTTTAGAGTCCTATCGAGATGACACACGCATCGTTGACAAGTAAGGTTTAAGCAATTGGCTACCGCGGCTTACCTCTGAAAAAAACTTGACGCCCACGCTGTGAAACATCTTCTCGAAGTGACTCTTGTTTACGTTGTGCTGCGACGATGCCTTCCGTGTGATATATGGTAGGTGGTAGCCAAGTGAGCACCTTGTCCATATTTGCCCGATGACAAAATAAATTGAGACGGACACACGCCGAGCAGGAAGGGAAGGCCGCGTCACAGCGTACCTTTCGCCTTTTACACGTTAGACACTTAGTCATTATTGCGGCTCCTCATGCCAAAGATGCCCTCGCCACCCAGTCCTTTGAACATGATTTTGAAGGAACGAAGGCTATGACTGAGGGATTTTTCTCATGGCCGCTGACTGGGGTGGGTTTGGGGTAGTGGCGGAAAATCATCGGGTCCGATTGATGTGCCTTTCGGTATCAAAGGCTTCCCGTTCGTCGAGTCGTACTCGCCGGGTCTCTGCGATGGGGTCACGGCGGCCAGGTCCGGTCTCCATCGCTATTTAATCACCCCTGTCTTCTGTCTCCTGTAGTGGGCACCCTGTGGTATCGCGTCGTCCCCCTGTAGGGGGCTGCCCTTCCCTAGCCCCGGCTCCGAAAACTCTTTATCAACTCTGAAAACTAGTCAATGGTCGTTCTAGGGTAGGACGCTACACAGCTCTGCGATGTGTGCGCTAGACGGTTCATACGCCAAGACCATCTCAAATGCAATAGACAGACACACCTCGACGAGAAACTCATCAGGTGTGGCTATTGCGACAAGCTGTTTGCCTATAAGTAAGTAGCCTTGCCCTCATTTTGTGTTTCCCTGCTCAGCCTGGTGCAGCTCGACCGACCTTCAGATGACGAGCTCGTGCAGCATGTTATCCCCAAAATGGAGCAAATACGCCGCCATCGACACTGACAAGCACGAAAGGACCAGACGCTGACCAAGAGAAGCCCTCTAGTTATAGTGCATATAGTAGGGCGGGGTACTCAAATCCATAATCCTTCCTCACTCCTCAATGATACAGTCCTGAAGCCTAGGATGGGTAGCTAACGATCCAGTAAACTGTACAAGATTTCCTTCTCTGCCTTCTCGAGTATCAATACTCTCATAGCCGCCTTCCGCATAGATGGGCGCCTGTTCTAGGACCTTTGCAAAGAAACCTCGTGCAGCATCATTAGGCTCTTCCCATCGAAACACGACGCCCTCCAACATCTCATCGCCCGGCTCTTTGTTCGGCGCAATAGCGGGGAGGAGTTGGAGTCTCTTCCGTTGACGCGGCAACTTCCACCATGAATCCATCACGGCGTTGAAGAACTCGGTGCCGTATCCTTGTCGCCAATATTCTGGCTTGATGAGAAACTCAGCTTCTGGCCAGCCAGACGCTGATGTGACCATGTGGAGGCAGTCGGGCATGCCGCCCTCGCCGATCAGCTCATTTGTTGATTGGAGAAAGGCGCCAAAGTACCAATGGCTGTCCTCGTCTTGCTTTAAATGATCGATGTATTGTTTCGTCTCCTCTTTGTCTTTGTCTGGCCGGCCACGGTTCTGTGATCGTGATTGCAAGTCCGGCAGGCGGCGTAGCTCGTGCAAGTCGTGTAAGTCCTCCTCGGTCAACGGGCGGACCACAAGACGCTCTGTCTTGATCTGTGGTCGCTCTGACAGGCTAGGGAGTGGGTGTTGGGGCAGAGTGACAGAATAGTTGAACCACGGCGTTATGCCCTGGCTCTGGAATTCGTCGACGCTGAGATAGATTTTGAGAGGCGGCAAAGCCTGCTCTAGTGACGACATGGCCTCCATGCTAAAGACGTTTGCTCAGCACAGAGTCGGTTGACTGCCGAATCGAGAGAAAGCTAGTTGATTTCCGCGCGTGCACGGCGCTTGTCCCGAGTCTAGCTGTGTATCAGTGCTGGCATCCGTTTAATATGAAAAGAGGATGTAGAGCGGTGAGGAGCGCGCTCAATCTAGGGTCGCACGGCAGATGGATTGAAACGAGGTGATGAAATTGGCGCGTCAGCTCCTCAGCGACAGGTGAACGGAATCAGGACACATGACCTGCCGATCCGACGATCCCTGCCTGAAGCAATAACTCTGACCGAGAATGATACGAATAATATTCTCGTTTTGTACCCCTTTCAAGGTTGAGGCGTCAGGGTTGCACCCTAATGCATGCGCGTAGCAAGACGAGAATGGCCTGAACTTGGAGATAAGCCAGGATCAGCAATGACCTGATGTGATGGGTGCCCGTCTTGGGACGTTGGGCGCGGACAGCAACAACATCCACCTGTTCCCCAGACGATGACGTGTCACTCTTGCCCGGATGGGTTCTAGGGTCTTATGCAATGGACTCCAATAGGCCAAGATGCAACGCGGGTGACATTTTGCCGTGGCCGAGATGATGGCCGCCGTGTTAAATGCGGCCGAGTTGTGTTATCAATTAAGAGTTATCGAAGAATTATTACTTTATCCTATAAACACATCTTTTCTCTTTATAAGTGGGGGCAGAGATTCTCCTAATGAACGTAGGGGTATTATTTAGAGTATAGTAGGCCTAATCCTTAGTGGGGCTACTCCTTTGATATCTGGTCTATTTCTTCCAATACAAACTTGAACCTCAGGTACCTCAGTTTCCGAAGTATTCTAAGCCCGCGATGCGATGATGGCATGATTTTTGCCTCTTATATAGCAAGCTCGTTTGACGAAAATCACCCTTGGTTGTGACTGTATCCGCTGGAGTAAGGCCTTGTGATACATTCTGCTGGTAGAGAATCTGGGTTCTAAATGTATGTAAGTTTCTAAGACTCCTCATAGGACGTATTCATGCGCAAGGTGCCGGAGGTAGCGCTCGGGTTCGGACTCTAAAAGCTGACGGCCGACCTGGACAGATCCAAAGCTGTGAGGTTGGTCCGACCGGGACGAGGAAAGCGGTTGTCGATCAAGGCACGGGTGACATTTGGGCGGTTTGGGTGGTCTGGCAAACCAGCTGAGCAGTCCCCGTGGTTGGGCGAGATCCACTTCCGGGATGGTAAGCCAAGAGTGGTGATTATCGAGTATGACAACGTGGTGAAGCTGGAAGAGCGGTCCCTCACCGGCACAGATGTGTCTAATGACCTCGTCAAGACCGGCAAGGCGGACAATCCGAGACCGGACTGGCCTGCCAATTTACCTACCTTCAAGTTCCTGAATGCTTATGTGTACTATGACGACTGGAAGGAGTCTTCATTCAACAATGTATAAATGGCACAAATAACAAGAAGGAGAGGAGCAAAAAATGTAAAATCTTTCTGTCTTCCCGACTTGGTTAATATATGTCTTGGTTTGTTTTCACTCATTATTCTTGTTTATTCCTTCACTCTGTGGCTCACACTGACAAATCACCCCTTTTCAGACCTTCCTAATTCGGTCCGGCCTCGAATTTATGGGGGTAACGCTGCCGGATATCAAATTTGGCTGGAACGGCAAAGAGGAGGCCATCTTCCGGAACGTCATCTTTGCCGAGGGAGTAATGGCCGGCGCCTCCAACAGGTTCTATTACAAGGACAAGGGCTTATTTTTTGAAGACTGGAACGCCGACCTCAACGACGCCATCAAGCAGGGGTCCAAGGGTCAGCCGTGCCAAGCGCTGGTCGAAAAGCTCTTCAAAAAAGCAGCCAAGGCAAAGTTCAAGTTCGGACTCAACCCACCCGAGGACAAGACCAAGCTCGTCAATGACGAAAGGCTGCACCTGACACCTGGAGGTGTCATAGAAAGCCGAGGTATCCGTGCTCGATGAAGCGATTGGATCAAGGTGCTCTCCCTGATCTTCAAACGACCCTTCCAGGTGACGGATGTCTGGTCTCGGCTGGCGGATGAGGTGGCAAATAATATTTTACACATTGAGACGGCCATCTTCAAGGACCCGGTTATGTTCGGTAAACCTTTTGCTATTGCAGGATCTGAGAAGCTCGCGATCGAGACGCTCAACCGTATTTTCTGCCGCAAGGTCAAGAACCGCAAATAGGTACACAAGACTCGCGAATATACCCACTCCAATGGAAAGATTTCGTGAAACGACTCAAGCAGGTGTGGGAGCTCGCGAAGGAGATCAAGGACCTGCTTGTCGCAGGCGAGGTGGTCGCCGCGTTCATCGCCCTTATTGAGATAGCCGAGGTCGTCCTGCCGCTTGTAATCCTCATTCCGGCCCTCATTACCCTGATCAAATACCTGATCGACCTCGCGGCAGACAACAAGGATGATAAGAGCAAAGAAGACATAACTGAACTCAAGAAGGAGGTTGAAGAGCACCATTCCCAACTTGAAAAGGACCTCAAGGACCTTGCGGGCGACACCGTGACGCACCTGTTCAGCCTCGGCGGCGCGTTCGTTCGGTTCGCCGACGGGTCTGACGACACAGTTAACGTCACCTGGAGCCAAATGCAAGTGCCGGCCGCAAAAGGGAATATCTCTTTCAAGGCCACCTTTGCTACTAACGATAGGTTCAAACACGCTGAACTGTTTCCATATCCAACCGCAACGCCACATCCATTTCGACCACGAATATTAACTACCAGTTCGCAACCCAAGTGTTTGTTCGGCTTGAGGCCGACATCACACTCCGATACAAAGACGGCGGACGAGGATGACATCACCCGGACTGGCCATACAAGTCAGCATGTCAACTGCAATATCGTCGCTTCTCACATTGCCGAGCCGCCGGCCCCGATCAACCTCGCGTTCCGGATCACGGACGATGACATGCGTCAAACCGAGGTATCGTGGAACGCCGCCGGTACCCGCCACGAGATTCGTACGGAGGCAAGGCCGGGTTAATTCATGTTAACCGACCGCAGTCGGACCCACCTGTGGCGGAGGGAGAGATCCACATACCGGGCTTCTCCATTACTGGACCGGACGAGATCGTATTTGACATCCGGCTCGTGTCCATGTTCAGTCCACATGTGTTCGGAGCGGAGGAATCATTATCGTGGAATGCCCTGCCGCCGTGCGCTCTGTGGACAATTCCGCGAGAGGCTTTCCCGAGCCGGCCGACCGTGACGGGCACAAGTGGGCTCACCGCCGTCTCGCGTGCCCGAATCCTGACAATCTCCCTTCTCAAACCTGCAACCATAGCACTCATACCACCTTCCTGGGCTAGTCTCCAGCGTTCTTGTCTCCCTCTCTATCAACGCATCCATTCTCAACTAAATTTATTAATTAACGAGCTGAGATGATACTTGACTTACCGCCCGAGATACTGCAGTGCATCGCCGAAAAGTTCGATTCGGTCGCCGACCTCAACGCTTTCGTCCAGACATGCACCCATGCCTACCGGGTGCTCAACCCCTGTGTCTACCAATACAACAGCCA